>JANHZU010007839.1:0-18184 GCA_032468055.1 Acrochordus granulatus | reverse complement strand
GCCTGTGTAAAAAATTTTGAGTAGGACAACTCTTATCTGTTTCTTCTTCTGTTTTCTATTTTAGATGTGCTAAATCTCCAAGCTTCTAAATACAGGTAGTCATCAGGTTAGGACAGCAACTGGAAACAAGATTGCCATTGCTGAGTGATATGATCATAAATCTCAATCCCAGCAGTCCCAGTTGCCACTGTAAACCTAAGATGAATAGATTGTTAACTAGGAAGCAGCAAGAGTCTTGGGTACAAATGCAGAGGTGCATGTGAGGTGTAACATAGGCTATGCATTAGCAAAGAAAGGCTGGGAAAAGCAATTGCAGCTGGGCACAGTGGAGGGAGGCTGGGGGAAGCAAATTTCTTAGAACTTGTTTTCCCTACTTTCTTCAGTTTAACCCTGAGTTTTGCAATATGAAGCTCATGATCTGAACCACAGTCAGCTCCAGGTCTTGTTTTTACTGACTGTATAGAGCTTCGCCATCTTTAGTTACAAAGAATCTAGTCAGTCTGGTGATGTCCATGCATAGAGTCATTTCTTGGGTTGTTGGGAAAGAGCATTTTCTATAACCAGCGTGTTCTCTTTATAACAGTTTGTTAGCTTTTCTCCTGCTTTATTTTGTGTTCTATGACCAAACTTGCCTATTATTCCAGTTTTCTTTTGACTTCCTACTTTAGCCCTTTCAGGGATCACTGCCTTATTATGGCAAAGGGGATTGCATAAGTCTGTAAATCTATGATTAAGCCATGCAAGGCCACCCAAGATGGACAGATCGTAGCAAAGAATTCTGATAAAATGTGGTCCATTGGAGAAGGAAATGGCAACCCATCCCAGTATCCTTGCCAAGAAAATCCTATGGACAGTATCACAAGGTTAAAAGCTTCTCCATCCCTCCAAACTTCTTATCTGCCTTATATTCCATGCTTACTAGTTTTTTATTATTTGGAAATTTAAAAAAAATGAATTGACATGTTCTCCTCAAAACTTGAAGATTATCATCTTTTTTATAGTTTACAATATTCTTAAATGCTTTGGCAGTATTCTCTGATTACCTTACAACTTATGGTAATATATGCCTTGTTTATGCTTCAGGCTGTGTTTCAACTTTGTAGGCTAGTTTGTAGGCTAGTACAGTACATTCATATTCACGGTGTCTGTATACATTGGTTTACTTGTTCGTCTTAGGTATTCCATTAATTCAACTTTGACAACCTTTTTATATATATATATGTATATATATATATATAAATTTGCCTTGGGCATGGAAATATTACTAGTGAATCTAATATATATATATATAGATTCACTAGTAATATTTCCATACCCTAGGCAAATTTTTACAATGTACAGGTCTGCAGATGTAAAACAAAAGTAAAGATAGTATTGCAAAATAGTCTATCACAATTCTGTAGAATGGCAATTTTAAGCCTTTAATTAAATGTCATAGCCTTTAATAGTCTTAATGAAAATTCATAACCAGAAACTGTGTGGAATTTAAGGGTTTTCCTAGACTCATGGCTTCTCTTCAAGTAAGAGATGGCAGCCACGGCCAGAAGGACTTTGCACAACTTTGTTTTATGTGCCAGATGCACCCATTCCTGGAACAGAAGGCTTTACTGATAGTCACGCATGCCCTAATGGACTACTGAAGTGGGCTATATACAGGGATACTTTTGAACAACATCCAGAAACTATAGTTGGTACAGAATGCAGGCACTTTTGTGCAATCCTTGATCAGTTCATATTATACTGCTGCTCTGTGATCCTCATTGATTGCCAATATGCTTCCAGATTAAATTCATGGTGTTGGTAATAAAATAAAATTTGCATAGTATAGAGTTGGGGTTATTTGAGGGATTGCTTTTGTCCAATTACGTTTATCCATGCCAGTAGTTTTGGCAGGAGAGTCATGCTTTTAGTCCTATCTATACAGAATTTAATTTGGTAGGAACCAAGAAGAGAGGGATTTTTTGTAATGGTGCCTGCCCTTGGAACATCACCTCTCCAGAAATTGCATTTCTCAGTTCTAATCAATTTGTATTCAAAAACATTTCCTCTTATCAGTGATAATATGATTATTATCTCTATATGTCCTAGAGTAAATAATGATTGTTTTATTAGATTCAGTGTATCACTAATACATCATACTATCTCCCTGCTGGAGAATTTAACAACTTTGTTTTGAAATGGTTAATTTCTAGCTTTTCATCATAGTATGATGCTACTGCATATATGTTTCACTATAATCCATATTAGAATTGTGTAATCAGCATATAGATGACAATGACTCACCTTATTGGAGAGGAGCAATCCCATTTGGTAAGAACATGTTTGATATTGTTGCCATAAAAATAAAATAATAAAGGGGAACAATACAGCTTTGATTTTTTTCAAAGTGTAAATAGACTAGCATGTTGCATTTTGTGAGCATTTGACATGCAGTGAAGGTATTTTTCTGCATTGTTAGTTGGAGAGGCAGCTTTGTGATAGACAAAGTGACTAATTTTTTCCATAACCTGCTTTAGAAATTAAGTCAAATCAGTAAAGAAACATGGAGACATTCCTGAAATTATGACTTTCTCTTGTATCATCAAAACAAGAAAATTATGATAAAGATTTCTTAGAATATAGTTTGCTGGTAATGCTTAGCAGATTGATAGGCTTTAGTTGGTGTCTGTATAATTTGCAAACTTTGCACAAACATCTACTTGGACTAGGTTCATTTAAGTCCAAATTTTCAGTGTTAGTCTCCAGTGCATTCTTCAGCTATACCTTGTTTTTCCTTGTTAAAGAACTGAATGAGCTTCTGTTGGTAGAAATATTTGCTGAAATAAATGTTTGATAATGTAAATTTTGTATTATAGCAATCATATTAGAAGACATTGAGCCTAACAGAATGGTCCAAGGTTCCATATTTGCTTATAGGATTTACTTCCTTCCTTTTTCTTTTTTATATGCAGTGTTAACTTACTGTTTCTCACTATATGCATTTTGTATTACCTTTAAGGATTTCTTTAGTCTCTATTCATATATAAATAATAAATATTTTGCTCTGTTCACATATAAATAATATATATTCGCTTTTTCCCTTTATCCCAATATAAGTACTATATGCTTTCCAAGAAACTGTTTTCCCATCAGTGCTGCTTTTCACAATTTATCATTGAAAAAATTCTAGCCGTTCTAGGAGTGTTCCTTTAAATTGTTCCCCATTCGCCCTAAACATGGATCATAAAGCTATATCTGACTAGTTTAATATGATCAAATGTGAATGATCATAAAATATGGTGACAATAAGAACCAACTCTTAGAAAGAAGGAAGGCTTTTCAATTTCTTTCCGCAGAGAACAACAGAGCTCCCAAGAGAGAGCTTGTTATAGAGGAAAATTACAATTGCTGTAAACAGTGGGAGCTTTAAACTTGTAAAGTCATGAAAGACATGAAAGAGGCTATCAAACCCAACTAAATAGGTCCCTAGCAAGAGATATTGCCTATAATATATTACTTTCCAGGCTGGCTAAGAAGAAGTAAAAGAAAGGAGGAAGGAAACAGAAAATAAACTATTAAATACAAAATAATGTTATGAATATTTTTTTCTGAGGAGAATGAAAAGGAAAAAAAGAGAATGGAATAGAAAACATGAGAAAAGGAAAAAAATAAAAATAAATTAAAGTGCAATACATGAGAAAAAGGAAAGAAAGCAGCAACTTATGTAAAAAAAAAAAACACAGCAGCTTCAATAGAAGAGGCTCCAACACATCAGTCTTTAAAATAAAGCTTTACTTATCCTTTACACCTCTTCACCAATGAGTTGAATCTTTGCACTTTCTTTGGCTTACAGGTGACATGTGTTACTACATAGCACATTTGAGATCTGCCCTCTAAATTTGATGATGTCATATCCTAATTGGAATAGAATTTTTAAAAAATGTCTTTTATTTTTTCTTTGTAAGATGGAGAGTTAATTTTTTTTCTCAGAAAAAGTATGCGAAGAGGCAAATTATTTAGTACAGTGAAAAGTTTAAAATTGATGGCAAAGACAGTAGGAGAAATATGCATGGAGGCAGAACAAGTAAAGAATAGAGAAAGAAGTAGTGCAATGGAGAGAATAGGGGAAGCATAAAAAAAGCAGTATGTGTCTCTGTGTAATTATTAAAAATCAAGCAAAGAAGAAGAGACAAAAAAATCAGTAGAAATGTGGTGGAGAGAACGTTGAAAATGTAATGGACAGATGATCATATGGAAGGAGAAGATCGTGGTGGACAAAAATGAATTGTGGGGAACCCCAACTGAATAATACATAGCCCGGATACCAGTCTTTATGGAGAGTTTATTTTAAACATTTACATATACAATTGTTTTGTTTTGTTGCAAATTTTGTTTTTTATAATTATAGTCAGTGTTTAGTCCCACCTTCATATCTCCTGCAGAAGAAAGAATTCTCAAGAACTCAGCTAAGAATACACACTTTGGAATAATAAACTATAGACAGGAAAGTGAATACTTTTTATCTCAACATAACTTAAAATAATGTTATTTATGACCAGTAACTATCTGATTAGATTGTTATTATATATTGTATAATCAGATCATAACAGAATAGGAGAAGAAGCACTGAGCTCTCATCCTTTCTTAATGTTAGAAAAACAAGCAAATTGCATTTTCATGATTTATAAATGAAGGGACAGCAGGATTCAGCTCAAGATTGAATGGCTGGTCAAGATTAAATGGCCATGGGTTTAGGAACCCATGGGTTCCAGAGGTGGATACACACACATACAGCCCTAAACCTGATTGATTACGAGCCATCCTTCCCCCCCTTTTTATATATGAAATGTTTTTAGTCCACCTCTCTAGTCTGCTAGATTTTTTATTTTAATGTTTCATTTTATTTTATTTTATTTTTAATGATTTTAATTAATGTTTTTAAATATTGTTTTTTGTTAGCCACCGAGAGTCTCCAGATTTCAGTGGCATATAAATCAAATAAATAAATAAATCCACAGCCATTCAATTTTGATCACTACAACCTATTGTACAAAGGGCTGTCCTTGAAGACCATCTGGAAGCTGCAATAAAACCAGAATGCAGGGACAAAAGTAGATATTAAAAGTAGTACTTCTGGAAGCAAATCAAGATGAACATATAGAAGATGAACATAGATGAACATATGGCATAGGATCAACTTGTTCATGGGCCACATTTCCAAAGAATATATGCCCATCCCACATGGTGTCATAAGAGAGACATACCCCTTCCTTGAAACAATTGTGGAATCCTGGGGGTGTCAGGCTTCAAAAACCAAGAAAGCTTCACTGAGTTTCTTCTAAGCAATTTCCTTTATTGTACTCACCTCACAGGAATATTACCAAGCTAGATCAAACTACTGGCATCATTAATGGTATACTCTGAGAATTCCTAGGGAGGAGCTTTCATAACCCTCTTCTGTTAGACCGAAAAAACAGGCTCAAAAGTTTCGGTTCTAATCTAAAGCTTTATTAATGTTCCAAGGCCACAAGAATTTCTGTCAGCCCCATACCTGGACTCCCTAGATAAGGCTAATGGTCTTTGTGAAGGGTTAGACCTTTGGCATTTGTGCATGCATAGTGAGTCCAAACTGATTTCCCTCTTCACTCCTGGCTCCACCCTTCCTTCTCTCATACTTCCCTCCAACCAAACTGTCAAAACTTTGCTGTCTTTTTCTCCTCTGGAATGCAGCTCATCTTTCCTGGATATCTAGAATGCATTCCACCAGAAGAGATTCTCTTTTCAGTGGTGGCTCCTGCTGTTTGAAGTACCCTGACATTCAGCTGGTTCTGATCCTGTAGGTTTTTAGGAAGTAGTTATAGCATTCTCAGTCTTCACCCTACTATGGCTACATATAGAGATGCATTGTTATTTTTCCTAAATGTATTTTTTAATTCAATTCCTCAGCTAGATCTTTACCTTTGTTTGACAATTTCACCCACAGGATCAAATTTAGTCTTCCTCTTTTCTGCTCTGAGAAAATTACCTGCTGAGAGTCAGGCAAGAGTCCCAATTCTTTTTAGATAATTTGTTTCCAATATTTGACTGAGCTGGGGAAAAAGTATCGCTTCACGATTGGGCAGTATTACCTTGTCTCTTTATTGAAGATAGGGAACAATGTTTGAACTAAAGATTACAAAACATGATAATTCATATACATTAGATTACATTATATCCCCATTTTTTTAAAAAAATCAGGTTGAGACAAGCCTGCTTAGAAAAAAAACTATCTTTCAAAATATATTGTCTCTCCTATGCCTGTACCAATTGCCCACTTCTCCTTAAATAGGTGCTTTACAATGCATAGACCAGGGTATCCAACCTTGGCAACTTTAACATGTGTGGATGTCAGCTCCCAGAATTTCTTGCCAGCATAGTTGAAGTCCACACATCTTAAAGTTGCCAAGGTTGGACACCCCTGGCATAGACAATAGAAGTCATCTTGCTGAAATAAATGTTTTATTTCTGGGCACCTTCAACATACTCTGCAATTGAAGGAGTTTTCTGAGTGTAGGAAAAATATTTGGAGTACATAAATTTTCTTCTTTTATACAAGTCTGAATGTTTGTGAGATTACTGCAAGTGTTAGTTTGTATTATAAAAGAAAATATTCCTGTTTTATATTACCCCTACTTTTGTCAACAATTACTTTTTATTATCTATGGGAGAAAATCTTTTGTTATAGGAATTACAATTCCCAAAATGACTTCCAGACATAATGAGGTCTTTAAAACATATAAGTCACCATTAAATATAGTAACTGCTATATTAAAATGAGGATCAAATATTTAAGCAATTAATGGTGCTGTAAATCCTCACTGTGAGGCTTATTGGCTTTCATACTCATTCATGTTCAGCCAGACTAAATACATAGTTGTAATCAAAGCGATTAATAACACAGTACAATTTCTGCAGGATTACAGATTGATTTAAAATATAATGCACGATGACTGAAGAACACCAAAATGTTCATTCTGTTCTAGTTATTGGGATGACTTTAGAATCCAGCTACAGTTATAAGGACAAAAAAGGTTTGAGAATTATTACTTCCTTTGTTACAAAAATACATTATTCCAAATTTATTTTTTCATATATGGAGTTTCAGATGGACAGAGGTCAGTTTCAGTATGGTGATATTGTTTCATCTATAGGTAGATGAAAAATCTGTAAAAGAAATAAAGTCATGATCAATCTTCTGTCTGTCCTTTTTTGGTTGTGTTTGTTTGTGTTGAATAATATTTCCTCACTATTAGTATATTCTTTTTAGTGTATGGAAGATCTGCAGATAATAACTGGTGGGATCGTAAAATAAAGTAATAGAAAATGAAAAAGCTAAAGTTCTCTGGGACTTTAGAATTCCAACAGTTTAGTACCTGCCACATAACACTTCAGACTTAACAACTGTTAATAGGAAAGACAAAAAAGTCTTTCCAAAAATGGATACTGGACATGGCAGTACCTGGGCATACCAGAATAGAAGAAAAAGAACTGGAGAAGACAACAAAATACAAAGATCTGCAAATAGAAATACAACAACTGTGACAAAGAAAGCAAAGGTAGTACCAATAATGATAAGTACCTTGGGTGCAATCTCAAAACAACTGGAGCATCGTTTGAGCATTATCAACATCGACAAAATCATCAGTCTATTGCAAAAGGCAGCTTTATTTAGAACAGCTTACATCCTGCAACTTCCTTTAATGCCATCAAACAACATCATACCAGTTCTAGGGAAGGACTCAATAGGAATACAAAAATGTCAGATCAGTTGGATGACTATGAAAACAACCATAATAATTGTGGCAGTACCTGTAGACAGCAAAATAGAAGAAAAAGAACTGGAGAAAATCACAAAATACAAAGATCTGCAAATAGAATAGAATGACTGTGGCAAAAGAAAGCAAAAATGTTACCAATAGTAATAGGGGCCTTGGGTGCAATTCCAAAACAACTGGAGCACCACTTGAACATCAACACTGACAAATTCACCATCAGTCAATTACAAAAAGCAGCATTACTTAGGCCAGCTTACATTGCAAAGGTACTGTGACAGTACCTTTCACAACATAAAAAGGTATGTTTGGCTTTTGCCTCTTCCAGGTCCTTGGGAAAGACTCGAAAGGTGGACAAAAATGCCAAATCCAGACTAAACATGTGGCTGACACTAGCTTTATGTGATTGTGGGACTTCTATGCTCTGATGACTACGGAAAAAAATGTACAAATATTGAAAACAAAGAAATAATGATCTCTTATTACAAATTAAGTTGAACAAGATTATATCTGAAAATATATCAGTTTGGAAAGAGCAACAATCAGAATTAGAAATAAAAGAACTGAGATTAGCAAATCAGTGTCAATTTATCATATTAAATATTATATTCACAGAAGTAAAATTGGAAGAACTGCAAAGGTCTACACAAGGCAAAAAAATCAAAACCTTGCTCAGGTAAACCAAGGGGAGGCAGTAGTAGAAGAAGCCAGTGTAGATGTTGACTCATTTTCATCCTCAAACCAGGCATCTCTCCTCTTTTTCTCAGAAAGAGCAAAGCCCTCTAAGTAAAAGAAAAAGAATAGTAACAAAGAATAACTGACCATCTAGAACAGCAGAAAAACAATTGAATAATGTTGCCTTCACTGAAGCTTGTTCTAGAGATATAACTAGCACAAGTATTAAAAGATGCCAGAATTATAATATAAAATATAAGCACCAGCTCACCAAGAGACAAACAAACTAATGTACGGCATGGCTGAAGTGATAACTGAATATCTGGGATGCAAAATCAACAAAAAAAAGCCAAATAATACACCACCAAAATGGAAGATCAGGCTGGAAAATAAAATCAGCAAGCTAAGATCAGATTCAAGCAACCTAGAATTAACTGGAACAAAAGCTGAACTGCAAGAAAACCCTGAAGAACACTTGCTCAGGAAATATCACCTAGAAACAAGGAAAATTAAGGAAGTACCGGAAATAATAACAACTGTGGAAATAATAACAACAGTAAATAATAATAATAACAACTACCGGAAATAATAACAACAATAAAAAATAATAAGCACCATATAATAGCTATAGCCAATAAGATCCACTGATACAAAGCTCAAATTGCATGCCATATCGCAGAATCTTCAATTTCAGTCATGTCAGAAATGTTTCTACCAATACATCAATGGAGAAAATGTAGTGCACCAGGCAACACCTGAACAAAGAATAAATAGTGTAATTCTGGGCATAGCTGTGGTACAACCCAAAAAAATATAACAAGAATGCAGCTTGATTTAAGGAGATGGATAATAAAAAAGAAACTGAAATGATAAAACTAGTAATAACTGCAGAAATAGTGGAGAAAAGGGTAACGAAGATCAAGAATTGATCAGTACCCAGTGAAGATGAACTGCATGCTTTTTGATAGAAACTTGTGAGTGGTCGACCAGTACTGATCAAGGACCATGTCAGATATGAGAATTCCTGGGCATCTGTTAACAAATGGGCAGTGTGATTCAGGAGCTATAAACTGGGTTATCAGGGCTTAGCCCATAGGATTACTGGAAGAACAACTACCACAATGTATATTGTATTCAAAAATTGCACCATTATGACCTGCTAATCCAAATTGGAACCAGGAAAGTAGCAAACAAATTTGCTCCTTAAAGTACATATTTGAATTCTGAAAAGAAATCATCCAGACCTAATATTACTGAACAATTATTATCAGATCAAAAGAATATAATAAAGGATAAGGTGAATAAGGTGCTTTCAAGAATTAAATAACCTGTCAAACAGACCAGTCAGTTTGTCTGCAGTATTGCTGTGATGAGTACAGAAGAAGTGGATATCAAACTTAGGAAAATCAAAGCAAAAATAATAATAATAATATTCAATCCCAAATTCAAAGTAGAGGATCAGACTGGAGGCCAAGCTAAAAAAATTAAGATAAAATGCAAGTAATTTAAAGAACATGAAAGAGCAAATATTGAAGAATGTAAGGACCAAGACAAGCCTAACTGAAAAATATTGGCTTCGCACAAGAAAAATAGTCCAGTTTTGGAAAAATCTATGGGAAGCTCAGAAAGAGCTTTAAAAATGCTGGATGGATAAAAGATTTAGTAAAGATGAATTTAGTGAATTCAAATGGAAGAACTAATAATAACAGCAGAAATGGTTCAAAATTGAGAAAATTGATCCATTGAAAGGGTCAACAACAGGGAACTGTAGGCTGATAATGTGCTTGCCTACAATATTTAAATTACCCACAGGCTTAGTAGCAGACAATATCCAAGTTTATTAAGAAGAAAATAACATTCTTCCAGTAGAACAGATAGGAAATACAGTGGAACTTCAGATTGTGAGTACCACAGATAACGAGTGTTCTGCAAGATGAGGAAAAATTGTTTAATAGAATTTAATTCAGTTAATGAGTGAAAACTTGCAAGACAAGCACCACACTATGACCTCATATGGGAAATCTCACAACAGAACTGATGGTTCTTCTCTCTTGCTGTGTAAAAAGCATAAATGAAGTGAAAGTAGTTCAACAGAAAGAACTCCCGAGATTCAGATTCCAGATTCTCAAATCTTATGGATCTGTTTCGAGGCAGGCTCGGGCCTCGGCTGCTGCTACGCTGGCTGCTGTCCGGTGCCTCCTGCTGGCTCAGAGGATCCGCTGCCGCCGCCACTTGAGGCAAAAGGACCTTTTCCCTTTTCCCTCAGCAATGTCACAGTACAGAACATGGACAGTAATAGAGTAAACCGCATGTGGCAGCATCGACAGAAGTCTTGTGCAGTTGCTGCCTGAACGGGAAATACAGAGCATGCTGACTGATAACAGGTAAGTTATCACGTGAAGCTTGCTCATCTTGCGAGTTGCCACTTGTCAACCGAAATAAATTTTATTAAACATTTTTGCTCATCTTGCGAAAATCTTGTGCAGCGAGGTGCTCGTCTTGTGAGGTTCCACTGTATTATGTTATCATCTGAAACATCTATGTTTCATGTCTTTTTTATTAATTTAAAAAAAAACAATTGTAAGTATGTATGTATGTATTTGACATATATGTCTGCTCATCTTAAGAGATACAATTCTGGCCAGTTAATGACAGCCATGAAGACAGAATACAAAAATCAATGAAGATGAAAAGTAAAATCTGATGCCCCAGGCATTCCATAGCCAAGACCACTATTTTCAGACTCGAACCGTTCCATCTCTTGGGAAGAACCAATTTTCAGCCATCTTCCTAAAGACAAAAGAGAAGTAAAAGGACTTGCTGGATCTCAGGGAAAGGATATTCCACAGGGCAGGGGCTGTTATGAAAAAGGCATGCTTTCTAGCTTCCACTAAATGGCAAATGGAAGGGAAGGGACCTGGAATATAGTTCTATTTGAAATGTTGAGATGGAAAGATATCCTGAAGGAGAGGTGGCCCCAGAAATAACTTGGCCCAGTGACAGGTAGGACTTTAAATGATTCATAGTACCTTCAGTTGTACCTCTTATGCTTTCTGGGTAAATAACTTTTTGTATTCAATTACAAAATCTTAGTTTTACTTTTTTAGTATTTTGTATGAGCAAATATTTTTGTATACTAGAGGAGTGCACCTCAGGGCTTAAATGTTTCCCTTGCGGAATACTAATGCTAGTAAAACAAAACAAAGGACTAATTTGTCGGTTTAATGGTAATATATTTGTAAACTAAGAAAAATTTGTTATATAAATGCAGCATATCAAAATGAATGAAAAAAAAATTAAGGCAGATACCACATAAAAGATGTTACAAAAAGTAGTGCATAGCTGCAAATGGCAACTGAGTCTCTCTGGATTTCTACGGCATACAAATTTAATAAATAAATAAATAAACTGTAAGAAATTTTTAATGTTTTCAATTATCACTTCTTAAATTCTCCTACACAAAATTCCAATGAATAATTTCATTTTGATAGCCTGCAGTCATAGATATGAATATATTTTTGTTTTCATTTCCTTGCATCAGATTCTAAAACTAATTATTCGTATATTAATTGTAGTGTGCAGAAGCAAGAAAAATAATTCTTTAGTGAAATTTCAGTTCCTAATATTGCTAGACCGAGCACAACTTGAAAAAATTATGTTTGAATACAAAACTAGTTGCTTCTGTAGTTCCACAATGAAAGTGTGGACCCTCTCTCAGTAACTTCTATTAATAGGAAACTGACATCAGTTATTTATTTATTTATGTATTATATTTCTATGCTGTCAAAATCCAGAGACTCTTGGTGGCTAACAAAAAGCAACCATTAAAAACATCAAAACATGAAAAAAAATTAAAATGAAAACTTTTATTTTAAAATTTTATTTTAATTTTTTTATTTGCTCTTGCAACTAGAAATGCAACTCAAAAATTAACATGTTATTAACAATTCACATATTTTATCATATTATTATATATCATTTGTTATATTTGCCTAAATTCTTGACCCTCTCCAGAATTCAGACATGATCAGAATAAAAATTATCAAATTTTGGGCTTGGTGGCTGGATAAAAATAACTGTGGAAAGGGAAAGCAATAGTTTTCTATTTTGTTTTTAAAGGAAAATACAATGTTTTTGAGCAAGAAATGTGTATGCATTTGCTTTCTCCATTTCTAGTATCACATGTCTGTTGTAGAATTAAACTGAAATCATATGTTCTATAAGAATATATATATATATATATTCATATATTCTAAACTACTTTTATTATCTTTTAATCTTCTACTTAGAACCAGGATATGGGCAGGAGCCATTTGGCCTCAGCATCCAAGGTCAAAGACGCTTCAAACTCAAACACTTGCACTCTCTCTCTCTCTGACCATGTGTGTGTATGTGTGTTTTCAGACTATGCTCATTCTATTTTTGGATATCATTTTATTGCTTTCCTTCAGGGGAGCTTGGTTTTGTTTTCATGTTCATCATATACACATAGCTCGGCTTAAAAACTGTAAGAGTCATGAAATGTTCAAAATGATTAGTGCTGACACTATGCATGATTCATTTATAGCCTATCAATAGTTTTAATATATTTCTTAAAATCCAAATTCATACAGCAAGGGGAACTAATGCACTTAGCACAATTCCAGTATTCCAAAAGAACATTACTTACTTTGGGTTACTTCTTTGCATCTCCCAAACATATATCTGAAACCTGACAACTTCATACGTTTTCATGTTATTTCATTTCAGCATCTTTAACAGATTCAGCACTTAATATCACCTATGCAAAAAGGCATTAGTCAATTAAATTGTGTGGTACCCTTGGGCATAAAACTAATATTATCATTTCACAGCCAGAGAATTTTCCTTCTGGAGTTAAGCATTCTCAGAAGGGGAAAGGGAGGATAAGAGAATGTCTGACAGTGACTCACATTTCAAGCAGGACTCAGAATCTGTGTCTCTTGCTGCCTTTATTTGCAATTAAATGGAGTTTTGCCTGGAGATAGGATTTAAAATACCACTAAAAAGTCTTATGATATTGATAGTTTACACTTCTCAGCTGTGTGCTATTTTGGTAAATATAGCTTTTAAAATATATTCAATATAATGTTTGAGTTGATTTCACATCTCTTCAAGATGGGGCTTAGTAAATATGATGACAGATCACAAAATCTAATTAGATGTTGATATCACAAATTAAATATGTGATCAACATAAAATAAGGAGAAATCAGGTCCTGAGCTTTTATAATTGGATATAATCATTTAAGTTAGGAAAAGATTTAAAGTACTTTATGTAAATTTCCACCTATATATATAATATCCTTTGATTATTAATATAAAATCAAGTTTTATGTTTAAAACTTGCAATTCCTAGAAACTTTTACTTTACAAAAATGCTCATAGTATTCCATTGTTTGAAAGTATAGCTGTATATGTTTATTTAGCTGAGTCAAACTGTATGTTTCAGTGAGTTTTTGACTAAACTAAAGCTGACATGGTACAAAATTAAACATTTGTATAATATGCAAATTAAAATGCATACGTTTTTATTGTTTTGCTGCTGAACTACAAATCTATGTTCAGCTTCAATTTCTTCATTGCAAATGCATGTCAAAGAAATATTACAAAGTACTAACTAGAAGGGTACCTAAATTCTTTCACAATAAATGCTGTATTTTATTTTAATTTTTTAAACAACTGCACAGAGATAATACATTGGCATTCAAATTTATAGAAGGTGTTGAATCTAACTTTGTGCCATGTAAAGTTGTCAGCTTTTGTTCCTAAAAGGGTTCACTGAAGCATATTTTGACCACGGAAGTCAACAACTATATGAATCATTTATTTTGATCCATCTATCCTCTCCATCCATCTTTCCATACTTCTGTCCATCCATTTATTTATTTGTTTTAAAAAGTTGCCCAACTCCATAAGGCTCTTGTTCCAAAGACATATGAAATTTTGTAAGGTGGTAGTATCACAGATGGGGCATGGTGGTGTGAGTGGTTTAGATGCTGGGCTTGTCAGCTGGAAGGTTGGCAGCTCAAGTTTGAAACCCAAGCACTGCCATGTAATAGGTGAACTCCGATTACTTGCCCCATTTCCTGCCAACATAGCAGTTCGAAAGCATGTAAAAATACAAGTAGATAAATTGGTACTACCTTCAGTGAGAAAGGTAACAGCATTACATGCACCTCGGCGTACAGTATAGTCATGCCAGCCATATGGCCACAGAAGCATCTTAGGACACAGCTCTTCAGATAGGAAACAGAGATGAGCACTGTCCCTAGAATAAGCCACGATTCTAGCAGAGGCAGAGGAAGCTTTTTAGTATCGCAGATGTACTATGAGCTTATTTTAACTTAACCTAAGTAATTGCATTATTGTAATGGTAAAGGCAGTTTATAATTCAAGGGAATTTAAAGAAAATAAGATTATTATAGCAAACTTGTCATAATGCAATGTTATCACTGTATTGCTCACATAACACTATTGTTAATAAGATATGATTATTACAGGTTTTTTTCAAAATCAATAAAGTTGCCTCTAAAAGTTTTTGAAAAAGGAAAGCAAAGTTAGAACTGGAAAAGCCAATAATAAATAACACAACCCTGAAACCATCAATATCTTTTTCAAACAAAAGTGCACACTGTGTGCCTGAGACCATGCCGGTGTCTGCCTCCTGTCAATCACACACATTCTTTTATTAGTCTAAGATATAAAATAAACAACAGGACTGACAGTTTTGTGTCCTTTGGCATTTTTATGTCACCATCACAAAAAGAAGAGGGTATTATGTCATCAATCAAGTGTGTCAAGTTTGGTTTGGGCTGCTGTTTGTCTTTTAAGATTCTGTATATCTGTCTACTTATTTACTTACCTATCTTCAAGCTAATATTTATTATATATTATTAATTCCAGATAATTACTGCAAATATCAGTCTTCTTATGTTGTTTTAGACAAGGTATATAGGATCTATACACCTTGGCATGTATCTATACACCTTGGTAAGATTGTGAGAAATGGTGCAACCATTTAAGACCTGGACTTGTCATCTGGAAATCCAGCAGCTCAATTTCGAGACCCAAGAGCCACTGCATAACAGGGCGAGCTCCCATTGTCTGCCTAGCAGTCAGGAAGCATGTAAAAGTGCAAGTAGATAAATAGGTAGCACCTTTGGTGAGAAGGTAACAATGTCTGTGCACCTCGGCGTATAGTCATGCCGGCCACCTGACATGCAAATGTATTCAGACAAACATTGGTTATTTGGCTAGGAAATGGAGATGAGCACTGCCCCCTAAAGTTGACCACTACTGGCAGGGGAAACCTTTATTTTTTTTAGAATCTAGACCTAAATATGTACCCACACATAAATTTAAATATATTGCTGAGGTGAAAAAAGCCTAGATAAGATGGGTGTATATTTTGTTATTATTTAAGAGTACTTTTTCCATGAAAACAATAAATTCCGAGCCTTACAGTTCTATTATTCTGTTCTATATTCTGTTCAAGATTAAAAACTAAAGCATTTTTTAAAAACTTAAAATTTCTACCTTTGCTTTAAGATAATAAATGGATCAAAATGATAATAGTATTCTGCCTAAATACATTCTTAATTGGAATAACTTTTTGTTGTGGTTTTGGCTTGGTTATTTCAAATTAATATCTAGACACATCTTCATATTTTGTTTCTGGTTTTGATGGTTCATTCACTGTATCATGGCATGGTAATTTTGCTATCTTTAAAATCTGACAAAACACAATCAAAATTGCAGCCTTAAGCAAAATGGTGGTTATCTTTTGTAGATATTGTTAAACAGCAGTAACTTACTTTACAATAACAAAATTATATAAACTGCCTATTTCTCTTTTCCTAGGAAAACACATTTTCCTTCTTACTTCTGTTCATTCCAATTTGTTTCTTGCCATAGAAAAATTGGTTCAGCTTAACTTTGTTCACTGATTACAATCCCACTTTAATATATTTCCTCTCATTTGATTTATAAAGTTCATGGAACCCACAAATACCCAATAAATAACCCTATATAACATTTTTTTTCCAATTTCCTAACACCAAGGTGGATAAGTAGATCTAGCATCCAAGTCCTGCTGTGCTTCCTCACTGTGAGGAAGTGGGGTATTTTCTTGGGATAGAGGAGTGAAGAACTTTTGCGAACAGTGTGAATTTCCAGCAACTTTACCCAGGGTGAGAAGCTTATCCTTTCTGCCAGCTAAAAAAACCAATCACTTACTGTACATGGACAACACTAATATAGGAAAATGCTGGAGGCAGATCATCATTTTAATGATAGTGGCAAAGGCATAAATTCATACTGCATGGGACAAGACAGTACTGTAGTTAACTTTTTTTATCAAGAACATTTTATATATGTAAAATATAAAATGCTATTAAAGAAAAGATTAGGATCCTTCAAGTAATAATTGTATTTATGACATGGATAGAGTAAAGCTTTGGGGGATTCTAATTGCTGATGTTTCAGTGAAGGAAAGGAAAATATGAAGCTACAAGACAGAATTACAATAGGAGATGGAACCTAGGAATCATGAACACAGTGAACAATGAAATGAAATTACTACAAAGTGACATCTTCGGCATCAGTGAATTGAGATGGGACATTTCAGTCAGAATATCACAAAAAAGGGAACAGAATTCCTTGATTTTATCGTTAGGATGCTTAGAACAAGAAGAGTACTTGGCTATAATGCAATCAATGACTGAAGAATATCAATTAGATTTTGTAGTTACCCTTTAATATAACAGGCACACAAGTTTATGCTCCAACCACCAAAACAGATGTTTTATAAGTTTTATAATCAAATTTTATTGCAAGCAAAACATGCTGCTTGTGCATGGAGGCTACTTTCAAACAACCAAAATTACATTTGTGCACATAAATAGTCAATACCATATAAAGTACCTATTCATCATATTATTGCTTAAAGAAGAATGAATGGGCAACAGTAATATTTTCAAAGATTTGGCCAGGTGCTGACTGCAGAAAACATCACAAAGTACTCCTGCGCAAGTTCTAACTTAAGCTAAATAATAAGAAACCTAAACAATTTCCTTAATATTAACTTTATAATAAACCCATCATTCAAGTAGGATGTAAGACTATCCTTTGAAATCCTGTTCCAGAGAATTGTGAAATGAACTTAAACCAATTATTAAGAATGAATATGAAAAGAGACTATGGAAATTGAAGAAATGGAAGAAAATAAAGTGGATGTTAGAACACACCAGGAAATTTGTAAGAAGAGTAGAAAAGAACAAAAATACCTTTTCAAGACAAAAATCTCAGAAAAAAAAATAGTTTCAGAGAGCTGTTAATTCAAGAAGCATATTAGAATGACATATATTACAGTAACATTGAACATGGAAACAGCCATGGAAATTTTGAAAAAAGTCTACAGAAATATCTTTGAATTGGGAAGGGGTTCCAACCTTGTATTGGTATGCTAAAGGACCCAAATGACAAATAGTAACTTATTCAAAGATTTAAAACAAAAAGATGAAATAAATATATTGAACAGTAGGGTATCAAGATCAAACACATCTTGAAGGACATTGCCTACTTACAAGAAGCTCTTATACTTGAAATAAAGTTAGATAAGTACTCCAGTCATTAATAAATTTTAAGGCTACAGGAACTAATGGAATATGCACCGAAATATTGCCAGCTACAGCAAAAGAG
>JANHZU010007838.1:6096-16348 GCA_032468055.1 Acrochordus granulatus | reverse complement strand
GTCATACCTGAATGACATAGTGGTTTTCCCTACTTTAATTTCAGCCTAAATTTGGCAATAAGAAGCTCATGATCTGAGCCACAGACAACTCCAGGTCTTGTTTTGACTGAATATATAGATCTTCTCTATCTTTGGTTGCAAAGAATATAATCAATCTTATTTTGATATTGACCATCTGGTGATGTCCAAGGGTAGAGTCGCTTCTTTGGTGTTGGAAAATTTATTTATGAACAGCTTGTTGTCTTGACAAAATTCTGTTAGCCTTTGCCCTGATTCATTTTGTACTCCAAGGCCAAACCTATCTGTTTTTCCAGTTAACTTTTGACTCCCTACTTTAGCATTCCAATCCCCTATGATGAAAAGGACATCTTTTTTTGGTTTGACTTCTAGAAGGTGTTGTAGGTCTTAATAGAACCAGTCAACTTCAGCCTCTTCAGCATTAGTAGTTGGGGCATAGACTTGGAGTACTGTGATGTTGAAGGGCTTGCCTTGTATTCAAACTGAGTTCATTCTGTCATTTTTCAGACTGTCCCAGTATTGCTTTTCCCACTCTTTTATTGACTATGATGGCTACTCCATTTCTTATAAGGCATTTTTGTCCACAGTAGTAGATAAAGTGGTCATCTGAATTAAATTAGCCCATTCCTGTCTGTTTTAGTTCATTGATTCCCAAGATGTCAATGTTCTATCTTGCCATCTTATGTGTGACCACATCCAGCTTACCTTGATTCATAGATATTACGTTCCTATTCAATATTGTTCTTTACAGTACTTGAGTTCCCTTTCACCTCCAGTCAAATCCACAATGAACATCCTTTTGCCTTTGGCCCAGCCATTTCACTCTTTTCTGCAACTGCTTGTAATTCTTTCTGATTTGAGTGGCTCATCTTCTGGCATCCTATCTTTTAATCTTCTGTTGCTGTCCATGGAGTTTTCTTGCAAGGATACTGAAGTGGATTGCCATTTTCTTCTCCATTTTTCACTAGGTGTCCAGGAACCCTAACAATTTCTAGCAAGCTGTTTGTAAAACCAGGTGACAACCAAGTCAGTATGGATTTATGAACTATAAATTACTTCTCATGTTTTTATATGGGGGGATACACTCTTTCTATGGCTACTTTGATGAGATCTGTCCAGTATGGTTTAATCTCTGGAATAGCTGTCATCTTCTTTGGAGCATACAAGCCCCCCCAACCACAGAAAGGTGGTGCTTCACTAGGGAGGGATGGCTCTGCTACTGTCAGACATTTACCAATCCCTTTGCCGCTGTACCTGTATAGCAGAACTTTATGGTCTTGGCCTTTCTCCTGAATATCTTGGCCAATTAAACTTGGAGCTGTCCAGATCAATAGTAAAAGAGAGAATCAGGGATACCAATAACCAAAATGATATCACCAGAGACCTTGAATTCTATTGCCAAATATCAGACTGTTGCAAGCCCTCTATTGAGTACTTATACAATTCAACACTAAGCAAATACAGATGGGCTTTCTCTGGAGCCTGCTTTGATGCCTTCCCATTAGCTCTAATGCTGGGAAGATTCCATGGGACCCCTTATCCTCAGAGACTTTGCCCCTGTGTATCCAGGGATGTAGAATCTCTCACTCGCATCCTTATATGGTGCCCTTTCTATGATACCCAAAGAAGTTCTCTGATCACCCCAACCATCTCCAAATTTAAGGCCATATAGGTATTTTTTTACTTTTAAAGGATGCTAACCCTATACTCACATATCAGGTGGCCAAATATCTTTAACAAATAATGTAATTGTGCAAAAATTTTAATTACATATGTTGTTTTATGATCCTTTTTTACTCCCCCAAAACAAACTGTTGTACTAAATTATGTTCTTTTTATATATTCTTCTGTTGCAAAGATTGGTCAAAGACCATACTAAAGATATTTGATTTGATTTGAAAAATCTTAAATGTACTGAATAGGTCTATTTTGTCCATCCTTCCAATATTATCCCACTCCTACACACAAACACACACACACATGCATACACACCACACTCAGACTTGTATATGAAATCCTAAAATAAAATTACCTAACAAATATTGGACTGTTACAAAGACAAGAGGTCTGAATTAAGTACACAATCTCTTGAACTAAGTGGATTTTCTCAGCCACTTCAACCATTTTCATCTGTAAATTACCATAGTTCTTTTACCACAAAGCAAAATCTATAAATAAAATTATTTAATGAATATTAGACTGTGCAACAACATTAAACTGTACCTGAAAACACACAACTTTTAACTGCCTCTTTCTTTTGGAGTACAGTAGCCAAGGACCATGACACTGAATTACACTGAGATGCCAAAGAAAATATATATTTTATGCTTTCAGATAGACATTATTATTTTTAAATAATTTATTTGAATTTAGTAGCTGCCCAACTGCAATGGACTCTGGGCAGTCTACAAACCAACAGATAATCAGATAATGCACATTAATTCATAGGATAATATCCAAACAGGAATATTTTTTAAACCCAGGCACTTGGATGAAGACAGATGTTTTAAAGAACAGCTCAAAACTGTATATGATATATGTTTGCATTATGTAACTATATAATTTGGTACATAGGGTTATATTTTCACAAAGATTTCTCTTGATTTAATCAGTCACATCATAGGAAACAACAGTGGAAACAGATTGGGTATGGCAAAATCAAAGTTCTCTTTTTTTATTATCTTCTCTCTCTTTCTCTTTCGATTTGTTTACTTTTTTGAAATTCTGTTTCTTCTATTTCTGGATTGTCATGGCTTTACTATGAAAATGGAGAAATGTCACTTACAAAAAGTATTAAGGAACACATAGGATAGTGACATGAAATAGTGACTGAAAAGAAATCAGAATATGGGATCAAAAATTTCTGACCTAATATATTTCCTTTCATCTTTCAGATGATTGCTATAACAAACTATTTGAATCAGTTCCAATTCTTACTTAGCATTTCAGATTTTCTACCAGACTGCTTTTTCATCTTTTTATTTTATTACTACACCCTGTAGTTTTATATTTTTCTTCTTCAAAATAGTCTTCCAAGATTGAGCTTGCTCATTCTTTGGTGCATCTTTTCAGGGGGATACTCAAAATTGTTTATGTTCTTTTGGCTTAAAGTTAACTAAGAGTAATTGTACTCACAGTGTAAGAAAGCCTATAAACAATCCCAGATTCTGGTCAGTGCATCTGTCATTAAAGGTAGAACTAAGAATCTGAATGTTAAACAACCCTGGAGTAAATTATAATACTAAGTTCTAGAATGCAACTGACTTGTTTAGAATTCTAGTCATTATATTATATTTTCATTCAATATTTCATCTCTTTTCAAAGCAATTAGTTAACATTTTAAGGAAACCAAGAACAGACTCCATTAAGGATATAAAAGTAGTTTGTTATGATTATTACTGGAAATTTTTCAATGTTTTTATTCTAATCAAAGTCACAGCATGATGTTCACAAGATGTTCAGATTACAACTTTTTATGAAAAATAATCTTACTTTTGAAAATGTACAAATGGAATGGGAGTGGCTTTTTGATGGAAGAGAGAGATCCAATCTATAAATGAGGAATTTCCTGATAGTGAGAACTATTAAACAGTGGAATAGCTTAATTCCTGGAATTGTGGGTGCTTCATCACTGAAGGTTTTGAAGAAAAAAATGGAAACCATTTATCCAGGATGGTATAAGAACTTCTGCCTAGGGCAGGGGGCTGGACTACAAGACCTTCAAGATCCCTTCAAGGCCCATGATTCTATGAAAGCTAAAGCATATTGCACAATCATGGTGCATATTATTGCATTATCTCACATGTGTACAGGGGGTTTTTTTTGGTCACATTATATGGAAGAATTCTGGCAACAATCACTTATTTAAAACAGGAAGCAAAATGACACATAATAAGGAAGTAATAGGGGATGTGGTGGCCAAGTGGTTAAGGTTCTGGGCTTGTGTGCCAGAAGGTCAACAGCTTGAGTTTGAGACCCAACCACATAATGGGGTGAGCTCCCTTTATTTGCCCCAGTTCCTGCCAACCTAACAGTTCAAAAGCACATAAAAATTAAAGTAGCTTTATATGTATCACCTTTAGTGGGAAAGGTAACAATGTTCCATGCACCTTACATATAGTCATGCCAGCCACATAACCATCAAAGCATCCTCGGACAATGCTGATGAGCACCGACCCCTAGAATTGGCTATGACTGACAGGGAAAACCTTTACCTTTACTTTTCCTTAAGGTAATAATATGATTTTGATATATTTGAAAGAAAATAATTTTGATAAAGAACAGAATTAAATAAATTTAAAAGCTAGAGTAGTTAGAAGATTAGAAACCCTAACACTCTTAACAATAATTCCTTTGGAATATATTTTCATATAGAAATGACTGAACATCGTTATGTATATGTGTATGGCATGGAGGTGGGGAAAAATCTGACAACCACCTTAAGAAAATATTTCTGGAAAAACAGAAAAGGATAAATCTCACATCTGCATTACAACAGTTGAATTTTATCTTCCAGAATGAGAATGAAGGTCCAAAATTAATATCACTCTTAGTTATATTTCAGGTTTTAAACTTATATTCATTAAGACTTAATGAATATTCAGATTTAAAAATCCTACCTAGTTTTTCCACTTTTCCCAGATGCTGTTGTCAGAAGGGGTATCTATGTGAGGTCTCAGGACTGTTAATATATATGGCCCTGCAGCCCAAAATAAATAAGGGATCATTTTTTTTATTATTATATACTGGCAACTTAAGAGCAACTCTTAACTTGCTCTTGGTATATCTTACATGTATGCATGTAAGTTCTCAGTAAATAAATAAACTGATCTGTAAATGTGAAATAACTGTGATTCTACTTTCCCAATAGTTTTAAAATAATGGAGGGTAATTTTGATACAAAACAGTAGAATGAGATGTCATTAAATCCAAACTTTAAAATTTGCCACTGAATATAGCTGATGTCCTTTCCTTTGTTGCCATTAGGCAATTTAATTATTGCTTGTGAAATAGTGCAGCACCTTATAATTTCTCAGGAGAAGTATATATTGGGTTGTGTTTAAAATACCTACTGTTGACTATGCTATATTTTCAAAATACTTTGATATCTTATTTAAGTTAAAACTCTAATCCATGATTTAATGACTTTATTTGTGTTGCATGATACAAAATATCCAGGGCTTAAAAAAGCAGAAAGGAATCTTATTAAAAACTATAGTACATACAAAAGTTTTTAATCAATATTATCATTTTTTCTAGTTGCCAGCATATACATGTTTTATTAGGAATAAAGGAAGAAAGGAAGAAAATTGCTCAGAAGTATGATGGCAGTGGGTGTTTGATTTTATAATTTACTATATTCTTGTAGCTTTGAGCTTACATGACTCACCTTATCCTATTTGCCACATTCTGCCTAAAATGTTGGAAGACCACATACATGTCTTTTAAGCCATGGAAGGATCCAATAAATGTTCTGTAAAACTAAAAGTAGTTTACATTTCAAAATGGTCACCTGCAATAACACCAGAGCTTAATGTTTTGATATCTTAGTTGAAAGCATATAAAGCCCAGGAAATAATCAAGTAACATTCAATTTGATAAATGAAAAGTTAAAATTTATGTGTACTTGTGCGTGTAATTAATGCCACTGTCCATGTGCTTCTGAGTGCATCGGGGGGAAAAAGAAAACAGTGAGAGAGTTTCAGCTATTTCACACATTTAAAAATAAAATAAAAAAAATATCTGATCCTAAACTTGCCAGAAAATTGATAATGTGGCATTTCATTAAAAATCCAGACATAAATTGAATTGAGATAGAGGGATCCATTTTCAAAGGAAAATTAAACCAATTTACACCAAGCTATGCATTCCTAGAATCCTTTAAGTTGTATTGAAATCACTACATTAGTTGTTTTCCCCAATAGTCAATCCTCTGAAAAGAGAAATGACTAAATTATAATCAAAATCTAAACTGATTTTTTTCTTCATAACACCAGCAAATAGAACAAGATGATAAATAAACAATCTGAAATATCCAAATGTCACAGAGGTGTAAAAGAGATGGATTTTTGGAGATACATGCATACATTCCCTCTGATAACAATGAGTTCTCAAAGAAATTGGTGTCTCTTGGACAGAAGTTTGACTGATACCAATTTCTATGAAAGCAAAAATAAGACAAGTATTTGTTGAATATACATTAATTTGATTTTGAAAAGATACTTTAATTAAATATTATGTTTATTGATAGTTGAAGTTCTCATTCAGCAGGACACTGGGTGTTAAAAATATTATATGCTTATATTTAGGATTATTATTTGTCCTTGAAATTGTTTACTTATTTTTATCCCACCTTTATTATTTTATAAATAACTTAAGGTGGAAAACGTATTTAACACACCTTCCTCCTTCTATTTTCCCCATAACAGCAACCCTGTGATATGGGTTGTCCTAGAGAAAGTGGCCCAAGGTCATCCAGATGGTTTTCATGGCTAAGGCAGAAGCAGACCTTACAACCTCCTGGTTTTTAGTCTGTTACCATGACCAGTAGACTAAACGAGACCAAAATTGTATCATGATTTAGGGTCCATTCTGCTTTGGCTATTATATTTCCAAAAAGATTGATTAAAAAATAGCAATCAAGTATCTGAAAGATTAGACTGATTAAGCTGTAAAACAACTTGTCCTCTTCAAAGAAATTCATTCTTCATTAATCTGACAAAGTAATGATAATAAAATGTTAAATTAAACATATAGGTTTAGGAAGATTTAAAAAAAAAATTTGGGAGAAATTTTCCCCACAAAAAGCTATCAAAAAATATAGTTGATGTTGTATGAATTTTTAAAAGCCTTCTGAGATACAAAATAACTTCTATTATTTTATTAATGAAAAGCAGAGGGTTATAAAATAAATGGTCATTAGTTTTCATTATTATTGTCCTCATAATCTAAGCTAAGACATAGCAAATTCTCCCATGGCATCTTAAGTGTGGAGAATTTTGTAAATAAATTCCACCATTTCACAGAAGTCAAGGAGTTTTTCTAAAACAATAATATAAATTGTTTGTCCATTTTATTACTAAACAGAAATAGGCCACTCAATGTGTGATGAAAAATAAATATTCAAATGTTTTTAATATAAATACAGGTATGTCTTTTTAACTTAATAAAGCAACTTCATTTGGATGATGAGATATTCAGAACTTATGGAATTTGTATGGTGTTTTCAAACAGTCCTACTTTACTATCTTCTTGGCAATTATCATATGAAGTTATAAGGGAAAATTATGTAGATTATAAGAAGACTAGTTTTTCTTTAGAGAGTTTTGACTGAATTTGCTATCTGTATAAAAGATAGGAAGATTAATAGTGAGAATAGTAATTTACAACATAGAATTTGTGGTTGTATAGAAAGGAGAAAGTGGATGTTTTGTTTAAAAAACAATGTAATGGAGTAGGAATGTGATATGGAAATGCCATTCTGTTTAAAGGATGCAGGCCGAAGATTTGACCTGGGTTTGGGGGAGATTTGGAGACTATTTTTGAAATGAAATAATGTTTCATTCTTTACTTTACTTTATAGTGATTCAATGCATTAAATTACCCCATGAATTTTCCAGTTTTTGCTTCCAAACTTCAGCACTGTAATCATGGGTGGGAAACCATTGTGATAATAATTAAAAAGGGAGTAGCTTAGAAAGTGCAGGAAGCTTTTTGGCCACAAGTTGCTCATTCCTTATGTGTACTATTTTGAGCTCATGGGAGGAAAGTTAAAAAAAAACACCTTTTAGAAATAAGCTTTCTTACAGCAGTTACTGGAAACTGCAAGCACATGCTTGAATGTGAATGAATCAATCTCCTGTTTAGATTAACTGTAGATGAATCTGTCAGTTTTGGTTCTTCACTATATTGCATTTTCTAATCTCAGATTCAGTTCATCTCAGTTCTGCCTCAATTCTGATTTCAAAAAATATGGAAGAACACTGGGGTGTATTTTATATGCATTTGTTCTGTTGTTGTTCAGTAGCTCAGTTGTCTCCAACTCTTCATGAACCCATGGACCACAGCATGCCAGGCTTCCCTGTCTGGCACTGCTTCCTGGAGTCCATCCAAATCCATGTCCATTGTATCACAATGTTGTCTAACCATCTCATCCTCTGCCGTTCTCTTCTCCTTTTGCCTTCAATCTTTCCAAGCATCATGGGCTTTTTTAATGAGATGCATTTATTCTACAGTTTGTCTAATACATAGGAAGAAAATTGCAACATATTTAACATAAGCATGTTTATATGTTATTTTAACATTTTTGATTAACTGTACATTTGAAAGAATAGTTTTGCTTCAGCTAATATATTGGAATAAAGAGCAAAATAAAAGGAAATCATATTTATTTTCCCCTACCCTTTTAAAATGAATTGTTAATACCAAATCATGTGAATAATATCTGCAGAAACTGTATAACATTCTGAATAGAAGTAAAAATTGCACAAAGCATCTTCAGAACTTTATCCTTTTCAGAAC
The DNA here is from genome assembly GCA_032468055.1 of Acrochordus granulatus. Taxonomy (NCBI): domain Eukaryota; kingdom Metazoa; phylum Chordata; class Lepidosauria; order Squamata; family Acrochordidae; genus Acrochordus; species Acrochordus granulatus. The sequence goes on along the minus strand of JANHZU010007838.1, from coordinate 7,810 downwards.
ATTGCAAGAGTTTAGACATAATGCCATGTCGATTTTGTTGCAGTGGAAAAATTATAGGGAAAATAATCTGAAACAATGAGTAAACCCTTTCAGCATTTCATTTATGAAACACGTGGAGAGACCAGTTTCTCTCCATAAGACAGAAATACCTATGGAAACTACAAACAGCCTTAAAAGCTTGCAGAAAAAAAGAAAACATCCAGAGTTTATGTGAGATTTGTAAATAATGTAGATTTGTAATCAATGAGATAAGGAAATAGGGAAGGAAAAAGGAATGTAACTGAACTAAAAATAATGACAAAGAATTGGAGAAGATCACAAAATAACAAGATCTTAAAATTAAAATTGAATTATTATGGCACAAACTTGTTGTGGTATCCCAGTTGTTACCAGGACCCTGGATGCCACATCAAAAAATCTTGAACAGCACTTAGAAAATCTGCACATTGACACAATATCCATCTTTCACTTGCAAAACGGTATACTCCTTGGATTAGTACAAATACAATATCCATACATTACAACATCCTAGGTTCTAAACCCAGCCACTGAGGTTAACCAGTGTAGCCCTAGTGCTGGTCCCAAGCCTGGATAAATGGGGAGGGTTGTGTCAGGAAAGGCATATGGTGTAAAACCTATGCTGACTTAATATGTGAATAAACAAACAGATTTCCATTCCAGATTGGTTGAGGCCCAGGTTACCAACGACCACCAGCAGTACTGTTAAACAACAGGATACCATTGGAAAGTGTGCTACTGTTGTACAAAGAAGGAGAAGGAGATGGGGTAGGCATGCCCGAAGAAAGCAGGAGAGGATAAAGGGTAGAAGTGTGGAGGTGAGAGTAGCAACCTTAATATTGGCACTATTTAAGAAAAGGAAGAGAAGTGGCCGATATGGTGGAGCAGAGAAAGTTATATACTGTGTGTCCAAGAGACTAAGTGGAAGTGCAGTAAGGCGAGGAACATTGGAGGTGGGTTCAAGCTGTTCTACCATGGCATGGATAGAAAGAAAAATGGCATAGGGATTATCTTAAAGGAAGAGCTTAGCAAGAATGTATTAGAAGTGAAGAGAGTGACCGATAGAATCATGAACGTGAAGCTGGAAATTGAAGGGGTAGTGATAAATGTCATCAGTGCAAGTTGGGTGTGAGATTGATGAGAAAGAAGAATTTTGGACTAAGTTGGTTGAAGTGGTGGTATGCATACTCAGAGAAGAGAAGTAGTGATGGGAGCAGACTTCACTGGACATGTTGGTGAAGGGAACACTGGTAGTGAAGAGGTGTGGGTGGGTATGATATCAGGGAGAGAAATGCAGAAAGGCAGATGGTGGTGGATTTTACAAAAATAATGGAAATGGCAGTGGCAAACACATATTTTAAGAAGAAGGATAAGCAAAGGGTGACATATAAGAGTGGAGGAAATTGCACACAGGTGGACTACATCCAATGCAGGAGATGCAGTCTGAAAGAGATAGAGACTGTAAGGTGGTGGCAGAAGAATGTGTGGTTAGAATGGTGGTCTGCAAGATGATCTTAGAAGCGAGGAGAAGGAAGAGTGAGAACTGCAAGATGATCTTAGAAGCGAGGAGAAGGAAGAGTGAGAACTGTACCAAAAATCAGATGGTGGAAACTGAAAGTGGAAGAATTTTGTGCGAAATTTAGGAAGAAGGTGAGTCAGATCCTGAGCATCAATAAGGAGGTGTGGGATGACTGGG
>JANHZU010007837.1:40295-54671 GCA_032468055.1 Acrochordus granulatus | reverse complement strand
GAGAGAAAAAGATAAGTTTTTCTCCCTTCTCTAAGTTAGAACTCAAGGTCACTTATTGAAATTAAATGCAAGAGGATTCAGGACTGAGAAGAGAAAGTTATTTTTCACACAGTGAACTGTGGAACTTGTGCTAAAAGTTGTAATAATGGTAGGAAGTTGATTGCTTTTAACAGGGACCAAATAAATCCATGGAGAGGGAGAAAACTAACAATAGCTGGTTATATTGATGGTTAATGATCCCCTTTCAAATTAGAGGCTACACGCCTCCGACTGATGGGAAGTTTTACACTGTATTCCAGACTTGTAAGCTTCCCATATATATTCAGTTGACCACTGTGTGACTCAGAACTTTGGACCAGCAGGAATCATCTTCTGTTTTTGGAGAAAAATCAATTACCAAGTAATGTTTCTGCTGAGTTTTGAGAGAGGGAGGAAAATAAGTAGGTAGACAGAGAGAGATGATAGAGAAATAGAGAGATAAAGAACAAATATTCCACCACTTCTATACATTACACAACCAAATAGCAACATTTCCAAAAAATGTCCTTCTCCAGTTTTCTATCAATGGAGCCTCCCTACATTTTAAGTATCTATCCATAGACAGAAAAGCCTTCCTGGTTGGAACTCTGTTTCTGATGGGCTCACAAAGCAGCACTGTTTTAAGAGCAAAGCATATTCCAGACCCCATACTGGATGTGTTTTTGTAGCATAGTAAAGCACATAAACTAAACTCTACCCTGACCTTCATCAACATATTTCAAAATAAGAGAGTGCTGATGTAGCTCTGTCTATATTCCTCTTCTCTTTAACCCTAATTAGGTTTTCAGGGGATAATTAGGTTTTCGGGGGATCTATCTGTACCCTTGTAAAGTGAAGCATGTAACAGATTTCTCCCCTTGTACTTTATAGCTTGTGTTTATATTGAGGACACCAAGGGTTGAGTTTGTCTTTAACAATAGAAGGTAGAAATAAGGAGGTGTCAGTGTAGTTTGAGAGGTTGTTCAAACATATGCTTTTCCCCAAAGCCTGAGATCCAGCCCAGTGGTGTCCTTTACTAATGGATCTTCTTTCCTTTTCCAAGTCATTTCCATTTGAGAAGGACATTGGGCATAGCTCATTCATTCAATTTTGCATTAGCATTCCATCACATGTTAAGGTGTTGGATTAAGACTGGAAGATTTTATTCAGGGGCAGCCTCAGTCAGGGAAACTCATGGAACAATCATTCTCAATCCTACCTATTTCATTCTGCTATTGTAGTGGTAGTAGAAAAAATAGAGGAGGTAGTGCTATGCATGCAATCTTGAGCTACTGGCAGAAAGGTGAAGTGTAATTATAACACATTAATACTGATAGAAGAAAATATTTGTAACTCTGAGTTGAATTGTCAAGTCTCCCTAACACCAACAGAGCAAGCCACCAAGATATAAAGAGAGAAAACCTACTCCCCTCTTGCACTGATGATGTTATCTAGTTTGGAAATGAAATGACTACAGGAAAACAACCAAGCTCAGAGCTTACCTAAGATTCTGTAACAAATTAAAAATCTTTTACAGTCTTCTCTGCTTGTGTTAATCCTTTATCAGAAGATACCTCATTCTTTCAAACTAAGGAAGAAGATGTTATCATTGTTCTCCTAAAATTAACCAAGATAATTGGTTAATTACCATCTATCCTAGGTAATTATGTAGATGGCAGTGTGAAGCTGGCTAGATTGGATTTTTCTGGATTTTGTGACCTAATATTATTCACCTCTTCTGAGCTGAAGAATTGTACATTGAAAGAACAGTGTGTTTTCTAGTCTGTGTAAGTAAAACCAAACAAAATGGTATCACAGGTGAGCAATGATTAAATTTCTGCATTTTTAAAAAAGAGGCTAACTGCCCACTACCATACATCCAATTCAAAGTACAATAGATATACTGCAGTGATCAGGAAATTGGGATAAATGACTTCTGAGATCTTCTGAGATCTTTCTGAGATTTTCTGAATCAGTGCAATGGAATAACCACTTAAATTCAGATGAAGCTAAATTGCTGTTCAGGCAGTTCCCTGCAATCTAGTCTGAATGGCTTTAGAAGACAGGTACACAACCTATAGTTTCAGCACTGCGTGAAGATCTCTAGTTTAAAGCCCCCTCCCCCCAATTACTGAAAACTGTCAGCACAATTTGTTGGAGATAGAAGTAGTTTTTGTGTTCATGTGAACATTCCTGAGATCAGGAATCTGACATGATCAGTCATTGGCAAAGAAGTTTTGTAACTATAACAAAAAGATTTGCAAAGCCCAACATCTAGGCAACTACATTTTAGTAGCATGAATGTCAAAAAGCATGTATTATCTGGGTTGTTTTCTAAGAAAAAAAGCAAAAAAAAGTGACGTGAGATTTGCAAGCTCTTAGATGGAGAACAAGAAGGAGTAGTTTAGCAACAACATTTCAGATGAACAAAGTCTACTAAAAGGCATAAGTTTTCAAAAGTTCCATATCACTTCATCAGATGCATGGAGTGGCTAAACCTCAGACAGTTTAGGCATTCTGTGCATCTGATGAAGTGAACTACAGTTCAGGAGGACTACGCCTTTTCACAAAACTTGTTAGTCTAAAAAGGTGATACCAGACTCTTCCCTGATTTTTGACTACATGGCTAACACAATTTGCTTTCTGCTATGTTTCAAGTAAAGAATAAGCAGATGTTTGTGTTTTAGAGTGTCACTGTTTCAGAGAGCCATGTGCTTCATTGTGACTTTGAATTCACACTTCCAATACCATATTTTGCTATTTTGGCATGATAATCAAGTTTAACTACATTGACACAGCCACAAAGCAGAGGTAGATTTCCATTGCTCAGAGGTAGATTTTCACTGCTTTCTTCTGTCAGGTATTTTGGGCTTCCTGATGTTGTTCATAGCCCTGAAATTCCATGGAAACCCTTCAATTGAGTATCAATCAGGGTTAGATAAGTCCTTCCATCTTTTGAGGCCATGCAAATCATGTTAGCCTTAAAATAGACACATTGCAATTAAGAAATAAAGACAAAAACCTATCCCTAAACCCCCGCCCGGTTCAGATGTCTCATATGTAATGGAGCTCTACCCTCTCTGTGACTCTCAGCCATTCCAAAAATGTAAATGTAACCTTGGACCATCAAAAGTTGACACAATCCATAACTTCTGGCTTAAGGGAAGAAAGAGAGAGAGAGAGAAGATCCAATTATGAAACTACAGGTACCAAAGACAAACTTTTCCAGTTAAATTTTAAGGAGGAATTGACCAAGTCTTGGAGTACCTCTAAGCACAGATTCTCAAAATCCAACCAATTAAGATATTTAAAGTGTGGAGACAATTATCTTATGCTTGTTGAATTTGTGATAAACATCTTTGAAAGACACTATGTCAAGACGATTTCCTGCTCCCCTGAGATATGTGAAGTGACCTGCAACACATATAATCACACATTATCTGTCAATATCTTAACTGTGACACATGAGCATTTAAGGGTGCTCTTAATAATTGTTAATGATTGTTGATGATAATCAAGAGGAAGCAAGTGTGCTTAAATTCATCCAGTTATGTTCAGGGGAAAGATGAAATTGGAGCTAGATACTGCAAACTGACAACCACATTTTTTAACTTCCTGTCTTGAAAAGTATTTTTATTCTGGCTACAAAATATATATGCAGCCTACCTGCATGCATGATGACAATAAAATCCCATGGGATTTCAGCAAAATGTACCACTAAGGAACAGTATCTAGGTCTGAAACACAAAGATAAATGAAAATTTAAACTGAATTGTGCATGCCAACCTTGTTTCTATTATTATTATTTTCTCTTTTTTCTATATTAAGTGGGCCAAACAAGTCATTGTTATGATGTTTTCAATATGTATTATGAATTATTGAATCCATTTTATGTTAATTAAGGGATCATATTGCCAGATTCCTAAATATGTGAGTATACTCTAAATATCATGAATGCTACAAAGAGTTTAAAAACATAATCCTTTCATTTTGGAAGGCAGAAAAAAACCCTTATTTTCCCTGAAATGCAGATGTTGAAGTATTGGCTAATTGGTAAGTAACAAAACAGACAATTTGTCTGCTGATGAAACATCTAAGTTTATCTTTTAAGTGGATTAAAATTAATTCAAATATAAATGTTTCATCAGTATGTAAAATTGTGGTGCCAAAGTAATTCTCTATTAATTACTTGCAAATGAGTTATTTTTTTCTGGATCTGGAAGTTCAACAAATAGTCTTAATGAATTAACTCACAATGAATGTCTTTGAAAAAGCAGATCAAATATCATTTTAATGTTCTGCAGTTTCCCTCTCCATTGCATATGAAAAGGAAAAGCTGAAAACTGTACTCTCTTTTTCACTCCATCTCTCTTTGGGACATTCCAGATAAATAGCTTTTCTCTCTCCATCCTGTTTAAATCCAGTTTAACATACCCCCAAATGTTTTGATTGATACTAGAATGCTTATAAGCATCAGCAAGGGTCTATCTTTGCAACTGATAGACAAAAGGTAAAGGTTTCTCCTACCATTTGTGTCTGACTCTAGGGGGCAGTGCTCATATCCAAATCACAGCTGAATGAGCCAGTGTGGTCATGTGGCTGGCATGACTATATGCCAACTAATGCTCTTACCTTTCCCACCAAGTTAGATGGTACCTATTTATCTACTTGCATTTTTACGTGCTTTTGAACTGCTTGGTTGGCAGGAGCTGGAGCAAATAATGGGAGCTCACCCCATTATTCAGTGCTTGGGTCTCAAATTGCTAAGCTGCAATCTTCTGGTCAACAAGACAAGTGTCTTAACCACTTAACCACTATCCAATTAGCTTTCTCTTTTTGCCAATAGTTCTGCCTGGAGAACCAATTGAAGTTCCTTTGCTGACCAGTAACTGTGTGCCTCGTGTCTTACCCTTGTCACAAAAATGAAAGAAAATAAGAAAATAAACTGGTAGATTGTCTCATGCTTCTCTTTGTATCATGATGGCAAACTCTGTTGCTTTCCTAACACTGATTTCTGAATCAGTTGCTTTCCTAACACTGATTTCTGAATCCTAACACTGATTTCTGGCAATTCAGCATTTTGACTCCATTTCCTAATCATGCAAGCTTGGTATGAAGGAGGTAGTGGATATAGTGAATCAAGAATTCCCTCCAAGGGTATTCTTCAAGTACAAACTGTCTGTCTGTCTGTCTACAAATCCATCATCAATAATCTTCCTTCCTTCCTTTCTTCCATTACTCCTAAATGCTCAAAGTGGCATACATAGAAAAAATAGAAGATTAAAAACAATACTATTTTACACTAAATTGTGTTGCCCGGATCTAGACCAATAGGTAACATCTCTAATATGCTCTCTCCCAGAGCCACATTTTTACTTCTTCACAGCAACCCTCGAAGGAGGAGATAGTTCTTACATAAAAGAGATGCCACCATTCCTGTCAAGGGATCATTGTAGATGGAACTCTCTTGGAGGTATGATCATAGTTTGGCTCATCTCACATTCTACTGGATAGGCAGATTCAGTTCAGAGTAGATAGTGATGGAGATAATGCATTGGCGCTGGTATATCTTGAAACTGCTTGCAATTACAAGACCTCTCTAATTTGATTGGGGAGGAAGGGCTTCTTTTATCCATTCCTGGATATACACCATCATTTGCCATTCCCACATTTGGAGATGCTCTGAGAGCTATAAATTAATGCTGGGACTAAGTTATCCAATATGAGTTAGAGGAAAAAAGAATTCCCACTCAGCAACATGACCAGCATGTATCATAGGTTGCTGAGTTGGTTTAAGGCAGGGTACCAAATGTCCCCTAAATAAAGAAGGGAAATGAAGCAGTCCTCCATTTCCTTCTCACTACACCCCATTTATACAAACAACCACCTATGGGAGCCTTTCTCCAATTACGCATGGTTTAATTAAACATGCCTATAATTTGACTTAAGCACTTGAGATGATGTCCCTGAAGTTCATAAATACTTGAATTGATTAGGGACTATCCAGTGAGTGTTGGCTCTTAGCAACCATATAGAGAGATTATTTCAAGCATGATATGTCCTCAGTCTGGCCCTTCACAGAACTTGCATTGCCAGAACAATCAAAACAATTACAGTATTTTGAAGAAGATCATCTTCTTCTTCAATTTCTTTCCACATTTCCCACCATAATGCACTTCTCAAGGGAGCTATGTCTTCTCATGTCTAGAATATGATAATTTGTGTTAGGCTTGAAGGATCATGCTCAGACAGTTCAATTCTAATCTAAAGTTTTATTAAAGCTCCAAAGTCACAAGAATTTCTCCAACTGTCAGCCAAGCATTTGGATTCCCCAGATAAGACTAACAGTCTTCACAAAGGGTTGGACCTTTGCCATTTGTCTATGCGTAGTGACTCCAAACTGATCCCCTCTTAACCCACAATTCCTTCTCCCACAATTTGAGCCTGATCATTTGTCTCTCAAATGAAAACTCTGGGTTGAGTTGCTTGATGATCCTTTTATTGTTGTTGGCTATCCCTGATATTTTCAGGAAGCTTCTCTAACTTCAATATTCAAAAAGCTTCTATATTCTTTTTATAGAGAATATAAATATATAAATAAAAATATTTTTTATTGCTCTTTTTTAAGAGCAAGCTCTTAAGCCTGCTTAAGGTTTCCTGGATGGCACTGTGTTGTTTATTTAGCTGGATAAGGGAAATGCTCCTCTTTATTTTCTTCTCTTTTGAAAACATTCAGAAGGTAACATTCAGGTCCAAAGAAAATGGAATACTCTACTTTAAAGCAACCTACGTTTGCCCACAAAAATAATGGACCTTATTTTTTTTTCTGGCAACAGTGACCCCTTGGGAGAAAATAGCTTATTGCGGTTTCCTTAGTTGCCATTTTAAATCATAATGTTCCCAGCCTTGTTTTGGCTTTCTCATCCTTTTCCCACCATGTATGCAAATCGTATCATAAAACTGCTCCTTAGATTTATCTTGTTGGCCTGTTTTAATCTTATGGTCAACAGCTCATGTTGCTGGGCCCTTTAGAAATCTCTCTCTTCCTCAGGGACACACAACCTCTCTGTGACAGATAATGTATCTAAAGAACTCCTACAATATATCTAAAGAAACTCTTCTCTAAACAGCTGAAGATCTGCACAGTTAATGTCAGAATCATAAACTCAACTATGCCCTACTGGGTAATAAATTGACATATATTCCACATTTGATGAGAAGATCAAGTTCCAGAAGTAGCTCTACCAGGATTTAGCTGCTTTTGTCAGCAGATCTCCTAAGACAACAAAAACATAGTTGATGATGCCTTTCCAAATGTACGCATAGATAATCATGCTTCTATAAGACACCTTAGATCATCAGAAAAGAGATTCCTTCACCCTCTAAATGCCTCCATTTAGTTCAAAGCTCAATTTGCTCTATTTTTCTTCCAGTACAGTACATTTCTCTTCCACTGGAGGTCAGAAATATGTCTTATCTTTTTTCAATGGTTGTTGATTCTAAAGTATCCCAGAGAAATCCCAATTCTTTCCTAGCCATTACCTTCCATTAAGAAAACATCCATCAGTAACTCTGGGATATTAACTAGTCAGGTTCATAAACCTGACTCCATTGACCATGGAGCACTATCTTAAATAGTTTACAGAAAAGAAAGTTTCTTCTCCATGTGGGTTTGAAAAGGACTTTCTCCAGAGTAAATGTCTATTGCATTGTATCCCCAGCTTCAGATCTGTAATGTTTGCTGTGGGAAGCTTCTGTGCAATGATTCTGCTTTGACCTCTGTGAAAATTTTTAAACAGTAGCAGGGTATAATTTGCTAGAAGTGAAAAAATTCACCAGGGTTAAATGCAACAGTCCTGCACATTACTTGAGGACATAAATTATGAGTGAAATTGTTTTCCTCCTATACCATGAACCTCACTGATTGGCCACTGGCTCCTTAATTTCTTCTTATATTTCACTTTCCAATATAATGTGATCTCCCAGCGATTCTCCCAAGGTTTTCTTGGAGTCTATTACTATGCACTCTTTTATGTTCTGCAGGGAAAACCACTATAACTGGGTTGCTAGGCAAACATTTTATAGGCTTTCAGCAACCCCTTATTGCCTTAAAGAATAAAATGTATGTTTCTGTGTGTGCACATGTATATGTGTATAAGACACAGTATGCATATGTGTGTGTATGAGAAAGGGTCTACATGTAAGAGAGAGAGATTGCATTTTTTTAAAAAAAGCCAAAGTAATATGCAGCCACTATTTGCCTCAAAAGGACCCAAGGTACTTATGTGAGAAATGAAAATCTTATATGAGATGCTCTGAATTGCCAATAATGAACATTGAGTGCAAAAGCAAATTAAAAACCCTATGCTATGAGAGACCATTAGGAGCAACATGGCATTTATTGAACAGCAGATGGTGATTAAAAGTATAAAACCTAGAGTGTCATGCTAAGAAGAAAAATAACAAGGATGATTCCATTTTCAGAAGTTGAACATTTCAATTATCCAAGCTGTAGACACTAACAGCAGCCATAGGTCCACCAGCTCATGTGGCTGTGTTCTACTGCATCTCTGAATGAACAAAGGTACATTGTTGCCAGCTGACAAAGTCAGTGCCAAGGTTTCAAGAAGAAGCAAATTATAGCAGTTGGGTAAGATGTGCAGCTGAAGACTTCCTTGACTGCATACAACAGAGGGACTTAGTGGTATCCTCCACAAAGTATCTACAAGGGTGTTCTTGTATCATATTAACCTGGTTCTGGGATTTGGGAAGCAGGCAAATTTTACACTGAAAGATCCACATATCTGACATTCATGGTCTTCCTTGAATGAATTCTTTCTCTCTAGTCAAAAAAGGAGGTGAGATGGTTAAAATAGCATGGCAATGAAAGAAATGCCTCTTTTGCATATGAAATCATGCACATACTCTGCAGACACTATTGTGTATGGCTAAAGACCAGCAACATACAAGAGTAAAAATAATAGAATGTCCAGAGAAGAATGAAATATCTAGCAAAAGAGACCATAACATTGTAACAACTGAAAGGAGAGATGGATTATGTCTATGGATATTCTCACTAACGCAGGTCATGATCTATAGCAAAAATTGCAAAATTGTAATTAAAGTCTAGTTGCTTTTTAAGAAACTGCGAATTTTTACAATTTTTGCTGCAGAGATGGATTGTGTATTTAGCTTGGGTTTCCTCGTGGTTCTCTTGTTGCATTCTATATGCCACCATGCAAACTTTTCCAACATTACTGGAAATAAGTGTCTGCCCTTTGGAACACCATGCCTCCCAAGATTAGTTTATCCACAATCCTGTTCACCTTTTAGAAAGTCTTTAAAACCTGTCTGTTCTTCCGGATCTGGGGAACCAGGAGGTGTAATTTGGTCTGTGAAATTTTGCTTGTTAATTGGTTTATCTCCAGGGGACATTTTTCTTTTATTTTTTGGATTTTGTACAATATATACTTTCTAGCTACTTCTGTTATTTCTTATTTATACTATTGTTTTAAGCTGTGTTAGCCATGTAGAGTTGCTTTTGTGAGATGGGCGCCATATAAATCAAACAAACAAACAGCCTACTCATCCGCAAGTATAGTAAGTAAAAAAGCAGAATTCACCTAAGTGGCTGGAAAATTTGCTAAAGGGGCCACAACACCCATGGTTTCACACAAGGGCAAGTACACTCACCCCAGGGAGCCCTAATAAATCTTCCTTTCCAATGGAAGTGTTGCTAGCAGAAAATCCTTGGTTCTTGCCAACAGAAACAAAAGATTCTAATATGGCACAGGAACACTCACAAAGATTTTTTACTGAGTTTGAGTCAACATCCTGACAATTATCAATTATGGATATTCTCATTAATCCAAGTCATGTCTTGTAGCAAAATTGCAAAAAAAAAATTGAAGGATTTAACATTCAATTACCAAAAGAAGAGGGACAAGATTTCAATTGCCCTCCATTTACAACCTCACTTTGGCTTGTATGCAAAACCGACTTGGCTAGAGGAGAGATGATTAAACTGAAACCTTGAGACCTCTCTCTTTATTGCCAATATCCTGTCTTTTCAGCCTGTTACATGAGGATTAGGTTTCACATTTCCTGCCCCCCTTTTGAGAAATGTGTTTATATATTCCATATCATTTTTCTATTTTTTTTATATGAGACTGAAGAAGTCTTCTGGATTGGAGTTGAAACATTTCTCTGTTAACATCTAAAAACAAAAAGTCCAGTTGCCTTTTTAAAATTTGGTATGCAAGTTTTTGTCTTTTGTTTTATTTTTGAAATTTTGCTACAAAACATCCTGACAGTGCTATGAATATTCTTAGGACAACTCCAGTCCTTATCAATCTCCTTTGTCAAAGTCACACTGCTTTAGGTAAGCCGTGCCTTTGCTGAAGTATCCTCAAGATACAGAGATGTAAAACCTTAGCAATAATTTACCAGCCTTAATCACTTTTTAAATCTGTACAAGTAGCTCTGTGAAAGTGCTGAGAGACACACTTTCTGGGCATTTGTGCGTGACATTGGAAATGTTCATTGTTAGCATCCTGGTTTCAATTTTCTCAGTAATCCTGTTTCTAAGCAGAAGGTGCTGTTCGATGAGAGCCCAACACAAAAGCTGAAAGGAACAAAAAATCTTGGCAAAAGAGAGATGAACTGATTGTAATTTGGACTTAATTTTATTCCATATAAACACATAAAAACAGATGTTAGGGTAAATTTAAGTCAGAGTTTCCTCTGAATTTATTTTTTTTAAAAAATCAGAAAAGTATTAGAATGGTAAAGTAGATTTGCAAATAATTCATTTTTAATTTATGTGTTTATTCTTATGCTTAAATCCCATCTTTCCTCATAAAACGTACAATGGTACATCAGGATTATATTATTTTCACAGAGAAAGAAAAGATAGTGATTTTCTCTGCCCAACCACCCAACAAGGATGGACTTGAATCTGGACCTCCCCAGGCCTAGTTTAAACCAGTTAAACACTATTCCAAGAAGCAAACTTATCTTTGAAAGATCTGATGTGGAAACATATTAGTGTATTATTAAAGTGAAATAAAAACCATCAGTACTCAAGTGACTTGCAGATGAGGAGACAAGAGAAGGAAAGAAGAAGCACAACTAACAAATGTTATTAGGGAAATATATTTTTAACATAAAGTGTACATGGCAGAAGTAAATTCTAAGTAAATTTGAATTATTTTTGTGATAATGTAGTGGGGAATAGAACATTTAAACACTCTTAAGGCCATCGTGGCTAGACTTGAGAAAAAAGGTAATTAGGATCCATATTGGAAAAGCCACCATGAAATCTTAGGGAGGTAGGGAAGATTAGGAAACTGCAAACTCATCATAGAAGAAGTCATTTTTCTTATACTGATGTGAAGACAATTACATAGATGTATTTCTGCACTATGCACCAGAATCAAGCTTGGCTCAGAAGCATCTATACTTTTAATGGGTAATGACTTGCTACTTTAAGTTCAGGTGAGTTGTGTGGATGAAGGATCCTAAACACTTCTCATCTTCACAGCTTCCCTCTTGACATCTGCAGTTCCAGCTTTTCTTTTGCTATACTCAATACTTTTAATGGGTAATGGGTTGCTACTTTAAGTTCAAGTGAATTGTGTGGATAAAAGATGCTAAACACTTCTCATCTTCACAGCTTCACTCTTGACATCTGCTGTTCCAGTTCTTCTCTTGCTGGACTCATTTCAAAAATGAAAGTGTGGTTGGAAAGACTACATGGAAATAAGCCATGGAATAAGAGACAAAAGCATGTTCATTTTATTTTCTAAGATCAGTCATCTGTAAATAAATTCCATTGAAGTCAATAAGACTTCCTTCTGAGTAGACATGGTGTGAGGTTCTTCCCTTTGATTGGACAATCTGACATTCAAGCAAATCCTGTTGAACTTCAGAAGCCAAAACTCCAGCTAGGTATGTTAATTCCACACAGATCGAAGTAACAAGCTATATCTGAACCCAAAGAAAGCAAGAATCTTTTTAATTTGACCCAGGAGAAGGTAATTTATAACTAAGAAGAGACCATTTTTGAGTCTGCAAGTTAAATTTGAAGATGTTTTTAACTGAAATGAGAAATTGCTAATGTGGGAAATTGTATACATGCCCTGTGGATTAGCTCAAGGAATGAAAGAAACTAGAAGTCATAAAAGGAACATCATTAGTCAGAAAATCCTAATTTATCACAGCATAAAATAATATGCTATTAAAAACCTACAGCTTTACTCCCACTCAAAGGTGATCTTGAAATGGAAAAAAAAGTGGAAAGTGGAAACACAATTCAGAGACAGGGTGGGGATAGAAGATAACAAGTGTCCTCAATTTTATTCACATTGGCTGGGCAAATCTATACTTAGATCATAACAAAAGGCAGAATTTATAGGGACAATTAATGATTATGTCTTAGAACTGTTAGTCAAGGAGCCAACATAAGTAGAATCAGTTCTTGATTTAATGCTGCACTGTTGCATGAACTGACCAGGTTAGTGATAGAGGCATTGACAAACTGCCTAGGAACAGCAAATGTGATGCTATCAAGTTCAATTTAAGTGTGAAAATACTTAGACAATCCACAAAAGTCCATTAAATTTCAGAAAAGGGCATTTCTCAAAAATGAGATTAGTAGAAAGGAAGTTGAGCCAGGAAGGGAAGGAAGGTCAGTTCTCTCCATGTTATTTAAACAATTATTACAAAGGCTTCTGTAAAATACCAGAAAAGAGAAAGGATACAGGCTATTTTAGAAGAATGGCTATTAGTTAACTTTCAGGACCAATTAAAAGGCAAGAGCATTTCCTTTAAATAATGAAAATCCTTTCCAAAAATAGACTAAGGCTACAATGTGGAGGGGAAAAAATGACAAAAAGCAAAATTAAATATCAAGATCTTCAGATGGTAAGTGCCTGAGAAGAATATAAAGAAGGGAAGGAGGTAGTTGAAAAACTAAACACATGTACTGGTTTGATTTTAGCAGTGGGAGATACTGAAGATATGAACCAATGTTCATACAATAGCAGTTTAGACTACTAAACCATATATTCCCCTCAGGTATAGTGAATTAGCTTGGTGTACATTAACTGCAGCAAGGACATTATAAAATTCTTTTGGAAAGGCTGTCCAATTCCTCATTGGAAGAATGGAAAATCAAGGTGTGGAAGGATGCCTCAAATAACTTTGCAACATTCAAATTTTCAACATATAGAGTTTGCATTGCAATTGCATTTCAGTTTCATTTAATATAAATCAGAAGAGATTTTTCATTTTGACTTTATTGTAGTATAGGGGTGATATAACTGTTAATTTGGATTGGGTTGATCATGGTTCTTCATACAATTTTGATTATGAAATTCTTAAACTGATGTCATATTCAAATGTTCGTAATTAATTCATGATATATTTGGAAAATTATAACCTCCTAAAAATGTTTGTACAAAAATTGTTTTCAGGGAAGATATCTGAAAAATTGTGAATTGAAAAATTCATTAGCACAGTACTTTGGTAATGATACCATCTTAAATAAAATTCTTAAAGGATTAAACAAATATTTGTTTAAAAAACATGTTATTGAAGAGTAGAGATACATTACCATATCTATTAACTGCTATAAGGCATTATAGTAGCTATATGAACCCGCAATTTTAGAAGAGGGTATAGTAGCATTTTCCCTACCTTGTTTAGTATCAAAAACTAAGCACTCAGTGGTTGAATGGGAGACTCTCTTGGAATATTACAGTTTTAATCTAAACACAGAAGTTAAAAAGAAATCCAGAAGAAGATAGTGGCAAACTGCATTCAGATGGTTGCTGAGAAAATAACACAGATTAATCCATGTAACTACAAGGACTCCAATTTGAATGAGACTTTATTTTTTTAAAATATAACATCAGACAATTCTCATTTACTTGCATGTACTCTGGTTGACCACCATGCAGATCAGAATATTAGATTCCACTGGATTTGGCAAAAGTCTTCTATAATCTATCAGAACAGTATATCTGGAAATCAACCATTATTTTCAAAAACACTCTTCCAGAATTCTCCTAAGGGCTATTCTACCACTTGGGGGAGATAGCACTATTGTATCTCCTTTGTATCATGTACTTCAAAACTAAAAGCCTGAGAAAAGATGAATGAAAGAGGACATGATAACCCTTTCAAAGTTTTGGGATGTCTCCAAACCTGTTCTTGCTCATCCTAGAGGCCAGGACATAGAAATAATCATCTTCAGTTATAGGGAAGAAGATTCTGATGGAATGTCTGTGAAGACTCTCACTCGTCCAGGGTAATTGCATCGCAACAAAGTTTAAAAAACAGGCATCTGGATTGGAT
>JANHZU010007837.1:24052-39782 GCA_032468055.1 Acrochordus granulatus | reverse complement strand
GGATTAAAGGTGAAACGTCTTCGACTTGAGAAAAATCCAGTCCAGATGCCTGTTTTTTAAACTTTGTTGCGATTCTGATGGAATGTTAGAACAGACATCTTAAAGGTTGACAATGGTTTGACAACGGAGTTGAAGACTCATAATGCTGGGTTCCCTTTCATTTGAGATGTTTAAGCAGAGGCTAGGTACCTGTAGTGGAATGTGCAAATGGCCTTGGGCTAATGGACAAAAAGATGCAGCCCAGGGAATGGTCAGATAAGAAACAGCATAGCCTGCAGATGGGTAACCTGCAGATGGGGCAACAGACTCACAAAAGACTCTTCCTGATTTCTTGAGCTGTAAACAAGATGGTGAGAGAATTATACTTTAGCCTTGCAAGATTCTGTTGATGTAGTTTAACAATAAAATAGAATTAGTTTATCTGGTTATGATACCTATCTGGTTTACCCAGTGAGGCTGACCCATCTATCTAGGATATTTAATGGTTTCTTCCAATTCTGGAATTCTATAACGTAGCATGCCATTTGCACCCCAAAAATCTTTGTTTTTCTTCTTTTCATTGCCAAGTATGCAATGTTGCCACTTCAGATGGTAGTTTCCTGTTCTGCAAAGAAAATAAACAACCAGTTGATTTTAACAAAACTCTGAGAAAACAAGAAAGTTGAATCAGAATGCATTTGAATAAAGCATGCCATTGTTTCCTTTGCCAATCAGTATTCAACTGGGGGGCCACACTATGCCATCAGTTCACACACAGACCATGGGATTTACATATATATTTGCATTATATTATTGGTTAATATAACAACCCATTTATATATATTATTGGTAATTGTAACAACCAGAGGATATGATGAAGCATAAGCAAAACTATAACAGTGCTAATAAAATCAGAAAAGAATATACAGAATAGTGAATAAATGAGTGGCATTTGTAGAAACTAAAAATACATCCATAAAATGTTAATACAGAACTAGCTCACTCCTTTGACACATTATTAAATCTAGCTGAAAATAGCCACCTATTGCTCCAGTTTCTCAGTTTTTGTACAATATATTATTTCAATGTAATTATATTTATATAAAAGATTCTTAACATTCTATTATTTAGGTGCCTTGAAGTATAAATATGGATAAAAGAAAAAGTGTTATTCTCTCAGTATTAATTACAGTTTCAGATATTAACGTTCTAAGCATTATAATTATTTCACTTTGCTTCAAAATTAAATATAATAGAAAAACCCTCTAAGATAAAATAAAAACATTCTAAAATGCAGGCAGTTCTATAGAAATCATAGTTCCGCTTTATACAGTGCTGAATGCTGCACCATTTCAATGGCTTATGTTTTTGTACCAACTGTGAAGGGTTTAATTTTCTGACTAACCTATACTACAGTGAACATTGGTCATCATTACTTATTAAGTGACTCCAAAATTTATCTACAAGATATAGCAGCACATAATTGTATTGCAATATTGGCATGTGTATAGGTTACTCAGGAAATGTAGTCATGCCAGGGAAGCTCAAAATGTATCCCCAAAGAATCCTATTCTTACTAGTATCATTTACTGAGGTTCCACAATCCTATATAACACCTGCAACTCAGAGAACAGATTTCCCTTTCCTGATGGCTGATAGGTCTTTGTAGTATATTGGTCAGAATTAAATGGAGACTATTTGTATTTAAATACAGGAACCATTATGATAGCAGCTCCAGGTTTCATCCACCAGATCCTGGACTAATTTAGACAAGTGAAGAGCTTAGAGTTTCAATATGGCCTTTGTTACCTCCAAAGACAGACTGAGATCATCATCATCTTCTCCTCCTCCTCCTTCTCCTCCTTCCCCCACATATTTTTCCCACACTGATTCCTAGCCATTCCTACCATGCTGAGCTGGGTGGTATGGGGCCATTTTTCATTTCCGAATTATTTCATCACTGCCATTTTCCACCAAGAGGAATAATCAAATAATCTCACAGAGCTTTTCCTCTAGTAAGCCTCAGCTCTTTCTGGTTCCCTATTCAGAAGATGACAATATACTTTAGGGCCAAGGAAGCAGCTATATTCTTTACTTTTGGACTGACTTGTATAGTGAAGTTCAGCTAAATCTTCTAAAAAACTTACTGTATGTCTCATTTTCAAATCTTACAGACTCTCCCCTTAGAAGAAAACTGTACTGTAAAGTAGAAACACATGCAAATATTTTATGAAAAGCCTCCATACCTCTGACCAAATATGATTTGCTAAGGAGATAATATGGGTAGAAATTTGATCAGAATCAATCTGCAGTAAATGATGGCAATACCAGAACAATGACATACATAGATGTAATGACATCATTACACAAATGCCACCTTCAGGATTTGCATCCCAATATCTGGTGCAAGTACACAATTCACAGCGTACAGTATATATATATATACTGTACATTTGATGACACCAAACAGTGCTTGTCATTGGCCCTTACTTCCCCATTCCCCTGCCCCTGTATGCTCAACATAATCAGATCAAGAAATCACTCCACAGGAAGCTAAAACTACTTTCATTGATATTGATTATAATAACAGAATTTTGCAAGCCTGATTATATTATATTCATCTCCTTCATATAGTTGAATAAATTAGGGTGGTCTTAGTCATTTCTGAACATCATCTATGGTTTTGTTGAGAATTCTGCATTTACTAAGTTAAAATAGATATATTTCTCAACCAAGAGGTGGATATTCTAGGTCCTGAGATACCTACCTAATTTCAAAAGTCATCAGTAGTTGAATCTTTCAGGGGCAACAGTCTGTCCTATTCCTAATAAATATTGCATATGGAGGGAAGAAAGTGCCAGAAACTAAGAGAAAATCGAAAGGTGTCACAGAGAAGAAAAGGAGTATCAAAGAGAGAAAATTGTACCCACTTCTCTTTTTGACTCCTGACTCTACCCTCGACTGCAGTGTTTCTCAGCCTTAACAACTTTAAGATGCTTGTACTTCAACTCCATGGCTAGCTGGGGAATTTGTGGAGTTGAAGTCTATGTTCAGAAACACTGTTCTATTAGGTTTGGCCCACCTTTGAGTTCCCACCATCTTGCATAATTCCCAATACATAATTGCTAAGGTAGTATAGCTCTTTTTTACTTCTTCTTCTTCTTCCCTCCTTCTCATATATCTCTCTCTCATCTGTACAAAAGGCTTATTGTCAGAGCTATATAATGAAATTATAAAAATATCCAGGACTCTTCAGCCTAAAAACTAGTAATTCTTTGCAATCCTGAATGTTAAATGATCCTTTTTAATCATGCTGTTACTTGTGGCTGATGAACGGTTATGTTTTCTACCCCACTTTATCACGGAGATTTGGGAGAAATTAAAACCATCTGCCTTGTTGTTCTTTGCTACTCCAACAATAGATCTCTTACACAAATATTGTATCACATTTTGTGGCAAAAACAAGGACTGAACCATGTATGAAGAGGGGGAGCAGCCTAGAAACATTATGCATGATCAAACGCAGGAGGGCCAACACCCACGAGGACTGTTAGTTTATCTGCCAAGGTCAGGAGCAAGGTGGGCAGCTGGAGAAATTCTTATAATTTTGAAACTACAATTAAACAATTGAATAGAGACTGCCTTCAACTGGGTCTATTCCTTTCAAATCGAATGTATTTTTTCTATCTTAGCAAATTTATGCAGCAAACACATTTCCATATCATAGGCATGAAAAGAATCATGGAAAGGAACAAACAGGTTTTCTGCGGTTGATCTCTTCCACTTGGAAGGAATAATCCAGAAATTGTCCAGAATTTCTTCTCCACTTTCACTCCTCAGATGCCAGTACTGCATACTGTCATGTAGGCATTTCTTTAAAAGACACAATTGTCATTTATGAAAATATGGGAACAGAGGAAGAATCACCTCTCTGAAGGATAGGTTAAAAAAATCCGGATCCAGTATTGATTGATGTATGGATTGAGCTGTCCAACACCCAGTAGTGACTCTTGGTGGCCGATAAAGGTTAAATCCATCACAACAGTACAAATTCATGACACCCCAATTAAGTAACAATCTCCCAAACAAAACTGCAATGCCTTTACCAACAGAGTTCACCTAACTACTTGGCCAAGAACCTAGAGGAATTGCCAAAAATGATTGCTAAGCTTATCCAAATAAAAACCTTTCATGAATCTGCTTCTTTTGGTTATGAACTGTAAATTTTAAGAAAACCTGTATGTAATTCTGCAATTTGAATTAATACTGTTAACCTTAAAGAGATACTGATATCCAAAGTTGTGATGGAATGTAATCCAGATTCCTAGAATGGAAGGAGGGCATTCCAGAAAAACAGTGAAATTTAGATAAGTTGTATGGGAGAAAGTGAGGTAAGTTGGCTTCTCCCTAGTATACCTCAGAGTATATGTTTAATGGTGCACGTAGTCTGCTTTACTTTGTCAAGATTTCTGTTGGTAGGTGAGAAACAATAAAGGAAACTTCTTAGAAGAACTTCAATGTGTCTATCTTGGTTTTTGGAGTCTGACAAAAGTCCTGTTGTTTTCAAGAATAAGGGTTGTCACTTTGCACTGCACTCACTACTTGTGCTTAGATAATGAGATCTTATCTTTCAAACATTAGAGGTAACAACCCCGCACACACACATTCTTGTACTTTTTCATCCACAACTGTTCTGAATAAGTTTTTTCAATTATTTTTCCCTGTGTGCTGCAGACTTGGTAGACTATTTTAGTTTAATTCCTCCCTTCAAGACAAGTAGCGTCTAATGCTGTCCAGCGAGTCAGGAATCAATATATTTGTTAATTTCATTTACATAGTGCCAAAATCCTTTAAATCATGATGGTTCCACAAGATAACTAAATAAACCATCCATATAGTAATGTTTCTTGCCCTGGGTACATCCTATCATATAAGGGATTATTTTCAAGTATTAGGCATTTCTTAACTCTTTTTCCCAGATCTTCAATACATCACCAAATGTGGGAGGAATCCCTTTTAATTCTGAGGTTCAGGAAACTATTTCCATCATTTCAGCACTACACCACTCATCACTTTATCACAATATTAGTGATGATGATATAAAATATTTTATAGCAGAAGACACTTGGTCAAATTGATAGGTCACAAAGGACTGAATTAAAGCTTTAAAACTAAAAAAGGGTACTCATATTTCAAGCAAATTATAACTCACTGTAGATTTTCACAAAGATGTTCTACAAAATCAGAACTGCTTATTCCAGCAGTAAATCTGGGTGACAAAGCTATTTTGGAAAATACAAATTTTGTGCTAATTACACTACTGAAAGTTCTTTGACTTTAGCAAACATTAAAATTCAGTTCTGAAAGGAAAGAAAATAATACATTATTTCTATGCACTACAGAAGAGTCTTTGCTCATACCTATTATAAATATAAGGATGAACTTATGAAATTTAAACATCACTTTATGGGAGTGTAGCTACTGAAAAGGCAATTTCCAGGAAGAATGTTTACACAATGGTCTTGAAGTGAATTGTTGGTCCAACATCCAAAAATAGTTTGCATTCTACCCATGCACCAGCAAAAGCACAATGCAGCAAAAGGCCAAAATCAGAGCTTCTGATATTGCTCACAGCTGGTGTTTTAGCAACTCCTGTAGTCTTTTGCCAGACTGAATGGAGGCATAGGTAATAGGTAAATAGGTAATACAAAAGAGGAAATCCCTATGTTAATAACACTTTTAGGGGTGAGACTTAAGAAGAAGCAGAAGTAATAATAAGGAGACTGTACTTCCCTTTCCAGGAAGGAAAAACTTTAAGACTGTTAAAACAAGAGAAGGACAGGAAGAAGATAGATGCCTTTCATTTATGGATTTGGAGATGGCTACTCAGAGTACCATGACTGTAAGCAATATCAATCATTCTTTGGTCCTAAATCAAATGAAGACTGACTGCTTCCTTCTTCCTGAGGTTGTCATCAGCATGTTAGAGACTTTGGACATGAGATGAGCAGATGATGGACTAGAAAAAAAATTAGTATGCTTGGTAAGATTGAAGAAGGCAGGAAAAGGGAATACAATGAATAAGGTGGATGGATGATATCAAAACAATTACTAGGATGCCCTAGAAAAAAAAGCTACACGAGAGATGGGAAAAATGAAAATTTGTCCATAAAATCACAAGACATCAAACCGATCTGAATAACTGATTACTATGTAGCAACAGCAGCATGTTTTGAGCAATTCCACCCATTATAACAAAGGTCCAGATGTGATGATGCAACATCATGAAGCAAAGTTCCTATATAGCATGGGGTTTAATCTTAATATGCTCATTTGCAAGTGTTAGCCTCTTTTTAAGCATTGAGAGTGGTTAGGCTGGACAAAGCTGTTCCATAAACATTTAGCAGCTGCCTCTCAAGATATCAAGCAAAGAGTCAGGTATCCATTTTATAGAAAGATAGAAGACCAAAGGTTAACCCTAGAGCACAGACTTATCTAAAGGACTGGTATCTTTGCTCAGCAGTAGGCAGTCAACTGTTATGCCTAAAGCTTCATTCTTGCTGGCAGTTTCTAAAGTGACCAAATCAAGCTGAGATACCTGCAGCTATGTCTTCAGTCCTCTTAAAGATTTCTTCAAAAAAAATTCATCCTGGAAATTTGGCTGACAATAGCAATATTTGGAAAAAAACATTGCCTTTTTAATCATAACTTTTTAAATCTTCTTTCAGTTTACGTTCTAAAATAATCATGTTAACTCTTGAAAACAGATTTTTTTTCAAAAATTATTGGATTCAATAGACTTTGATTATACAGTTATGTCACCCTCTCACTTCCCTAGGCAGTTCAAAAGTCCAAAATAATTATAAAAATAAGAATGTGCTAGATCCATAGGTAAGCTGCTCACTTTTGCCATTGAAGAAAATTTGGCAGTCCATAGGAATGAAGATCATACTTTCCAAATTGCCTGTTGTTCAAGGATGTTGCCCGAGGTAGAAGTGGCTGCTACAGATCTCTAAATGGATTCTTCCCATGTGCTTGAAACCAGAAGTATGCAACAAACATAAAATCTGAAGCATACAACAAATCTGAAACAAATTTTCCACTTTGGTGAAACTACAGTTCTGAACTCAGAGTGTGACCTTCAAGCTTAGAATAGTTCTATTAAGGTTAAAATGGCATCAAGATATTACTTCATTGGATATTGAACAGGCAATTAGAACTTAAACTAGAGCATTACAAAATCAAATCATACTTTTAAATTCAAACACTTTTGCTCAGCTTTATGTGGAATCCAAATTAGCACGTGTCCCAATTATAATTGTTTCCTTTATTTTATTGCACATTTGGGATATCCACCATACTTTATATATGTTGGAGTTTAGGTAACCGAAGATTGATTTCTCTATTTATAGTATAGACAAGCCCATTAGAAAATACAAAAGCTGTAGATTAGAAAGTATATAAAAAAATCATAGAAAAAGACAATGGCAAACCATTTTTATTATTGTTGCCAACAAAACTATAGAAATATGTTTGAAAGAGACCATACCTCTCCTAGAATCTAAGTGGTACCGCTTCAGAATGTATAAGTGGAGGAGGATCATAAGGTGTGAAAAGTAGTCATATCTAATTAGGATGTTATGTTAGGGAGAAATCTGTTGAAATCTATTTGTATTTCTGTGACATTTATTTTGTAACATTAATGGAGCATTTTGTCATTTGAACTTCTCTCTTCAATCTGAAGAGGCATCACACAAATACAGGTTTATCACCATGTTTATCACTGTGTTATAAAGTTGGCCCAAGTTGTCCAGTCAAGAGATTCTCCCACAATGCACTTGCAGAATTGAGGTGTATTTACCTAATTAGCTAAGAGACTGAACCACATATTTGCTGACATAAGTCTCCATAACCATCTGCTTTTCTTTCTGTTTTTCCTAGGAATTGCTTGAGGAACTGAGTCCAGTGTGTGTGAATGTCACTGCTTAAATGAAAGTTGGCCAAGCTGACTGACTGTTATTCCCCAGACCAACTGTCAGAATCAGCTTTACTTGTTAAACTATTCCAGGAAGGAAGGGAGGGAGGCCTTATGAGTAGTAATTACCTTTAACAAAAAAAAAACCTTTAACAAAAGCTCACAAGCAATTCCAAATTATCTAACAAATACTATTAGTATTATGTTCAACATGAATTATGCAAAGCATTACATTTTATGTAAATGTACTTACTTTCCCAAGCTGACACAACATCTGTGTTTTATTATAGAACTACTTTTGTTTGGGGGATTATTATTATTTTATTATTCATTGTGTAGAATTTATAAGGCAAACTGTAACATGCTGAAAAGAATATCACAAAACATAGAAGGATAGTTTTAGCATAACGAATACAAAGCATTCAGGAATGATGGTAACTATTTATCAGGTTATAAACTAACCAGAAAACATTAGAAATCTTTGCACACAGACAAACGAAAGATGAGAATGTGCTTGTTTTGAATAAAAGAAAGCTTATTATCTCTAGAGTAAAAACTTTATGAAAGAAATGAAGTGTGGAGGCATGAAACAAAATGCCAACAATGGTCTAAGTGTTCTGGTGCAACTAAATCACTTTTGAACATATTCTAAGTGAAGCACCCAAGAAAAGTGGCAATAATCCTTATTGTAAATCAGATTGCATCATTTGCTAACTGTCAAGATAAAAAATGCAAATAGCAGAAACCCATTTCTTGGGACAAAAGATTGCGCAACCTAAGCATTATCCAACAGGCAATTTGAAGAGATTAGTCCTTTCGTCCCACGAGAAGGATGAAACCTAGCACAGTATTACAAGTGTCTTAGTACACTGAAATGAATGTGTTGACGCAGACACATTTCTATATTGGGTGTTGTAGTGAATTTTTACAATGTTTGTGAGATTCTTTTAAATAAGGGTCTGTGATAACTAGATTGGTCAGAAGAAATATTAACTGAATCCCTGACTGAACCTTGCAATACCCATTACTTTTACATTCACGGCAAAATGGAGAAGTATAGGGGAAGAAATAGTTTTGCAAAAACCTACGCCAGGGATGACATTTTGCAAACAACATGACACAGCTCCCTCAGAGATTTCTTAAGCAAACCCCACTGAAATGAATAAGCATGTCATGCTGGTCCTCTTAATTCCATAGGAATGTTTAAAGAATGCCCCAGGAGGGCTTTTTACTACATAGCAAAGAAGAGTTGTAAATTCCACCCAGTCGGAACCTATGACACACATTCAGACTGTGGCAGAGGCAGACAGCACACATATTGAGATAGAAACACATTTTCTCAGCAAGTGATGATTGCAGTTTGAACGTTGGAGAAATGGAGAACGCAAGTTTTCTCCATAAGAGAAGAAATGGTAAGCCTGCAAAGAAAATATCAATTTACTGGGATGTTGGAGGGAAAACAAAAACAGAAAAGGTTTGTGGCAGATATTAAGGCTTTGCTTTTATTTGTATTCAGTCCAAAAAAAATCTCTCAGGACATTTCATATATCATCAAATATGCACACAAATTGCAGAAAGAGAGCCTGTCCACAGTGAGTTCAAAGTGTTTGCCATGGCAGCATGATCCAACCCCTATCTCTTTTTCTTGCTATCTTAACTATGTTAATACCCAACCCAGCTATGGATGCCACGTGGGACATCTATCCTAAATTAAGCATTATCTTTTTAAATGAAACTGGTCAGTTATTTTATGTGATCCTACATTTATTAACATGGATTGTCCCGTCTACCCATAATATACTGCATCAGAGTTGAACAGTTAACCCCACATGCTTAAAATTGCTTACACCTGTTTCTAGGTTCACACCACACACTGAACCATAAAGTTATCAAACTAGCTGAGTTTGTACAACATTTTTTTGGTATTTTTTAAACAAAAATATAAAGGATGAAGACTAACAAAGTTATGCAGCCACAGGGCCTGAAACTAATTAAGTCTGTTGCATGTGATATAAATGAAGCTCTAAGCCTCATTTCACAAAAGGAATTTTTACAAAACCTGCCTCTCTTGCCCATTATGCTGCCAAATTTGAGCTCAAAATACACAAATTTAGCTTTTTTCTTTCAAAAACCAGAAGTGGAACCTCTTTTAGAAACATACCAGATGAAAAGGACACATTTTCAACTCCTTCCTGATAAATTTATTGTATTACCTCCATTCTACCCAAAACCCACTTTTTATTTTTTTATAGTTTTATATTTTTAAATGAAGCAGTCAGATTCAAAACAAATTTTCTTTTCTATTCTAGATGATGATTTGCAAATGGATCAACTCTTTGCTTCCTTATACCCTTGAATAAACCAATATTTTTGAACTTCCCTGGAAAACTATGCTAGCTGGACATGTAATTTAAGACATAGCAAACAAGGTAACCATCATTGTAGATATACACCCTGTTATCTAGAGGGCTGAAATTGATGCTCTGAAAGTTTTCCAGAACTTTATTTACAATGATGCTAAGTATCCCTTCTCTTTCAGTGTTGGTGTCAAAGGTGTAGAAAATTTCTTCTTTCCTAATATTGAGAGGCCTAGTAGCATAGAGCACTCCACATATAATAAAAGCATTAGAGACTGCAGGCTTGTATTGCTTTGTTTGCCACGTGTTCAATACATCAAGAGTTGTTTCATTAAGTTTGCTAATGACAATGTTACCTTGGCTGGCTTCTGTTGAGTAAATAACCCACAACCCACTCTCCTCCACAGCAAAATTGATATCTTGCCAAGATGCCCCTGTGTATGAAAATCGATTGTTATAAACTGCATTGGGAAGTGTCTTCCTCAGCACCACTTTATTGGTTGTTAAGTCTACCTTAGCTATATCTCTTGAGTTATATGCATTAAAATACATATAATTATTATAAACAGCTGTGCTGTTTCATGTCTTTTTCATGTCTTTCTGTGCCTTCACCATACTGAACTTGGTTTTGCTTGGAATATTTGGAGATCAATAAATCATCATAGGAATTGTGAATAATAGAATAATATTCTAGTAATCGTCCATCAGTATTTAGAGGTGCAACCCAATAAAGTTCTTTTCCAGGGCTAAGAGGAGATGAATATTGGCCCCAGGATCCATATTTGAAATCAAACCCTCTCCAGTTGAGCAGGACCACATATGGCTGGCTGATGTTCTTAATTGGGCCATGGCCACAGTTCCCTATAATCAAGAAAAAGCAAAATGTTTAAATGCGGGAGGTATTCAGAGATTACAAATAACTCAGGCAGGGAATAGATTCATGTCTCCAGAATATTTGACATTTAATAAAGCTTTGCTTCAGTTTTGTGTCCTCTTGTATGAAAAAATAATAGTGAGTAGGTCAGAAATATACAGTAAATTAGATGATGATGTGGCTTTCCCTCATTCTTAGTTTGTGGAATTCTGAGAAGTTCTTTTTTTAACTCTATAGACCATCATAGAAATTACATCTGTTTTTCATGTCTTTCTGTGCCTTCTGAGAAATGTTGTCACTAATTTTAGCAGAAGAACCTCCATGGATTCTACATACAGCCTGGGTCCACAAAAGAATTACTTATGATGTGTCTTACCTATTGATAAGTTATTTTGTGATAGATCTTGAGAAAAGTTATACCAAGATGATGTTCTTACTCTACTCTTAGCTAATCCGAGACACCAAGAAATTCAGACCAACTTTAAAATGGAACTGCATATGCCAGATCTCATGACTATTCCTAGAACTATTCTATATCCTAGTATTTTGGCCAAAATAATTAGCATTCTCTCCATTGCTGATCCAAATTTCAGCCCACTGGTACCAGGTCTCCTAATTGGTTCTTAGAATCTTTGAAATGTATTTGTAGCCCTGTTACCCAAGATTCATCAAATCAAAATGCTAGTATCTGAGCAAGTACAGATTCTAAAATTTGACATCTATGCACAATTCTTTTTCCAATCCTTTCCTTTATTTATCCCCGAAAGGGATAAATGGCTTTTCTCTGACAGCAATCAGAAGGTCTCATTAAGCATATT
The DNA here is from genome assembly GCA_032468055.1 of Acrochordus granulatus. Taxonomy (NCBI): domain Eukaryota; kingdom Metazoa; phylum Chordata; class Lepidosauria; order Squamata; family Acrochordidae; genus Acrochordus; species Acrochordus granulatus. Next base: position 27,779 of record JANHZU010007837.1, on the reverse strand, counting down.
AAATATTTAAACTGGACTTTGAGCCATCTGTGCATCAAAGGAAGCCAAGAGAATGGATGTAGATCCAACTGTTGAAATGAACTCAGGTATGATACTGGTAATGGTCTCTCCTGTCTTGTCTCAATTTTGGTGCAATATGTACAATACATCTGATCTGGCATTATAATGCCAGCCAAAAGAGAAGCTCTGCAATTGATTTTGCCCCTGGAACTACAGGAAGAACTGTAAAACGGGCTGAATTTACATTGGCATTACATCAAATAGATAAGTATGTTACTGGCATTTGATGGTTATAGGGAGTGTCATGACCAAAACTGTTGATTGATATCTCTAAGTCTTCTCAGTTTGAGGTTCTACTTCAGTTAAGAAGCAGACTTGAGATATCTTTTTACATTGATTAGAGTTCACCTTTGAAATGATGGAAATTAAATGCATACTCTCTGTTGAGTGCTTTTATAATAAGCAATTGAACTATAATTCATACCATTCCACATTCTCTGCAGTTGGCATGCACTATAGTATTCTGTGTAGCAGTGAGCAAACCAAGAGAGGGTTGATATGTAAAAGATATCCATGAATTATAAAGGAATTAGCTCTAGGCTATTCTTCAATTTCAGTATGTATCCATACAATTTTGTAATAGGTATTTATCCAAGATCATAGGCTGAAAATCAAATATGAATGCCAAAGCATAGAAGTTTAATATTTATAGATAAATTTATAAATTTATACAATTATTTGTTGTTTCAAATAATTACAATTCTGCATTTGTTTCTGCTATACTACATTTTAGAGAAATAATTCTATTAATTCTATTAAGTTTTTATGTAGGCTTTTATTAAGGAAGATTTTTACCCTTTTTAAAAAAATGTAGTCTCAGCATTTAGAACAGATATATAAAGTGTCTGTCAAAATGTATTACTTTTAATTATTAATGTGAAAGAAGAGATAAATTATATGAATATAATTAACTTTGGTCCCTTCTTATGCCTTTATTCTAGATCCACCCACTCATTTGAAGGACTGTCCCAATATATAGATTTAAAGATGAGGTAGTAAATTCAGTTCAAAAAAGATAGTGGAGCATTGATCTATAAATATGGCCATGCCTCAAAGGGAGATCAAATGACACCTTATACTTTAAGCCACAAATACCTACATTTTCTTCAACCACTTTCAAGTTCAAGAATAAGAACACTCCATAAAGAAGTACACAAATAGGAGCAGCCTCATCTTCAAATTTTCAAATGCTTATATAAACATACACACACAAATCCTTGATGTTAAATTATATGTAAAAAAGTAAAGGTTTTCTCTTTCAGTCATGTCTGACTCCTAGGGGCAGTGCTCATCTCCATTTCATAGCTGAAGAGCTTTCCCAAAGTCACTTCTGTGGTCATACAGTCAGCATAACTATACATTGAGGTGCACGGAACACCGTTAACTTCCCACCAATTTAGGTGGTACCTATTTATTTGCATTTTGCTTGTTTTTGAACTGCTTGGCTGGCAGAAGCTGGAGCAAATAATAGGGCTCACCCCAGTGGGGCCTGGGTCTCAAACTTAAGCTGCCAACCTTCTGGACAACAAGCCCAGCATCTTAACCATTAGGGTACTGTGTTCCACATGATGTTCAATCATCCATACAATTTTGTAAAACAGATCAGTATGTTCAAATTCCTATAATATAATAGTAACATAAAGGGATTAGGATCACATAATAAATTCATAGGAGAAAGACTTGAACAGGGATCTTCTAAACTCATATTCTTCACACCCTGAATCACTATGTAATCAACATTTGCTTTTGGCACACATACTTATACATATACATATACTGAATATACCTCCATCAGCACAATAAAAAAGCCAATACAGATTACAGTCATTTTATGAGCCAGGTTCATAGCTAAATGCCTTGCAGCTTACCAGCTTTTAAATCAATAGCAGCCTTTTATAGACAGCTGAGATGTAAGATAATATTGCCACTGTGATTTATAGTTGTCCTTAACTGTCAACACATTGACTAAATTAATATTCCTAAATCAGTAATGTTCTTTTCAGATTAAATGCTTATTAATGACTTGCATAAATCTGAAAATATACTTAAAAAGAAACATCTGTACCATGCTGTGAAGGTACAAATAAAGTGTCATAACCAGTCACATAGATTTTTCATGTCACTAAACTAAGCACTGATCCAGCTTTAATTTAATAATTCATGCATTGTTTCATAAATTAAAAAAATCATTTATTTAGTCATGAGATTGTTATTATACAAAAGTAACAAGAATTCTTTCCTTTAAAGTGATCTCACACCTAAATACTTCTGTGTGATTTTTTAATTTATGAAGTAATCCATAAATTATTAAAGTTATAAATTTATTTGATTTAATATCAATCATGGTTTAACCTTTTAATATCTCATTTAGACTTTTCTTTTATTAAAACAAATAATAATACTTTATGGAACAGTATTTGATATAAGCTGAAAAATAGTATGCTGGTCATGGATAGCCACCATTCCCTATACCGGTTTTAAAATCTGTATGATGGTTAATTCTGTTTAATGTAAATCTGATGACCTGGAAATTCAAGCTGAGGAATGAAAGAAAGTAAAGCACCATCTCAATTAGAAAATATCCAAATACCAATTGAAGAGAATATTTGTCACTCAGCTAGCACTGATGATGTTATCTAGGTGGGTAATGGAACATCTACAAGAAAACAAGCAAGCTGAGAGAGCACCAAAGACCCCTTGGAGGCTGAATGCTTATTAAATGAATACACAGTATTTCTAACTTCTTTTCACTATTTAAATTCTGTTTATTGTAACCATTTTACTGATATACACCCTGTGTAGTTCAAAATCCAAATACAAGCTAGGTTGAATGCTGTCACAGAAATACAGTGGAACTTTGGATTGTGAGCATAATTCATTCCAGAAGAATGCTCTTAATCCAAAATGCTCTTAAATCAAACCATAGGAAACAATGTTAAGTCAGATGATCTGTTTCACGCCCCCCAAAATATTCATAAAAAATAATTTTCAATGGCATTGTATGTAGAAATGATTGTTCCTAATATCTGAAACAAGTAACAATGATTAATACACAATATAAAGTAGAAAAATGGTTCTTGATAATCACTCGGTTTATGGAAGAGGATTTCCACCGAGCCTTGAGTTCTATCCTCTCTTGTTTCTGTACAGTTCTTAGGAGGTTCATCTGGCCTTTCCTGGGAAGGGTTGATTTTTATTGCTATGGATCTACTCTGAGGCAGATTCTGGCCATCAGCTGCTACCTGGCCGGTGCTGTCTGGATGGCCCCTGTTGGATCAGGAGGATCCACTGCCACCACTGCTTGAGGGCAAAATGGCCTTTTTCCTTTTCCCTTGGCAATGCCTTTCTGGGTGTCTTTCCTGGGTGGTTTGGAAATGATTCTTATCATAACCTTCCTCTGTGCTATGAGAGGGGGAGAAGGGGGGCAGGCTGGATGGTGCTGTGCGAGGAGGGCTGTGTATGTATGCGTGTGTGTGTGTGAGTGACAGGAAGAAAGAGGGTCAATCTTCCTACTCTTTGAAAAGAATCCTGGCTGGCATGAAGGAGACAAGAGGGAAGAGAGGAGAGGGATGGGGATTGCTTGGAAGGAGAACCTGGAATCTGAATCTCAGGAGTTCTTTCTCTTGAACGACTTTCACTTAATTTACACTTTTTACACAGCAAGAAA
>JANHZU010007836.1:8435-26742 GCA_032468055.1 Acrochordus granulatus | reverse complement strand
ATATTCATTTGTTTCTCCCCTCCACATAAAGGGAATCTCTGTTTATCATTTTCAGCAGCTGATGGTTGAAGCCCTGAGAGCCTCAAAGAGGGCACATTGAAGCCAAAGATTATCTATTTCCAAATTAAATGAATGTGCAATCATGCCATTTTTCTAGAAACTATTAATACTTCTAATTGTATTCCATTACTTGAAGAAACTTTTTGTTCTCTAAATATTTTTCTCCTAGGAAACAACATGTTCCCTTCTTCTATAGTTAGGACAAAGGCTATTTGTAGCACAGTTAAGTTCTGACTTATTTCTAAAAGTTTACTTGTCATTTTTAGTATCTGATTAGTTTTTAATTGAACTCTTTGATAAAAGAACCCTATTTCCCATCATATTCTTAGCTTTTATTAACCTTCATGAAAATTTGAAATCTTATCATGGTGGATAACAAATCATATTTTGATCACATAAAATCAGCCAAAAGCGAGGACCAAGTGGTCGGCCAAAAGCCATGATTGATAAGCAACTATAGATATCCAATTCATCTCAATAGAATGTGGCATTTAGTTCACCAATAAATGCCATGGAGCAAACTGAATGCTCTTATTAGTTTTAATTATATAAAAGAGGGCGTTTAACAGCTTTTTGCTTCAGCAAAGATTTATCACATAGGATAAACAGTGGAAAGAGGCCCTATAAGGTTTTTAGTTTATAGAATGAAAAGTAGAACTCTAATGGAAAGCTCTATCATATATGCTCTGATTTAATTGACACTTCAAGATTTTCAGTATAACCTATGGAACATTCACTTTTCTTAACCTTGTAAGTTGGAAGAGGCTATTTAGGCCATCTGGTCTAACCCCCTACTCAGTATAGGAATCAGATTAAAGTATCCGTGACTAAATGTCTGGTTTAGCTTTGAATATATTCAGTGAAAAGGATTTCACCACCTTTCAGTGTTGTACTGCTCTTATTACTGAGGAGTTTTTTCTAGCTAATGAAATTTACCTCCCTGTGTTTTAAATTATGTATTCTGTAGGTTACACTCTAGAACAATACAGAATAGATTTTAATCTTCTAACATCCTTTCAAGAAGGCTCTCATGTCCTCTTTCAGTCTTCCTTCCCAAGGCTAAACATTCCCAACTTCTTCAATCTCTCTTTTTAAGATTTAAATGATTATCCAAACCAGAAGGGCCAGGCAATCATTTCTGGAGGGCACAAACAGATAATACATAGCTTTGCTTCAAATTATGACACTCTGAGTGCTCTTATCCATCTCAGTTAGCATATTTATTGTAAATTCACCTAGCAGTTCATTTGCTACTTTGAAAAGGAAGTCAGTGCTTACTATAGTCTTTTAAAACTGTCTTTTACCATGAATGCTACAATACTGCAATAAGTAGAATTCTTGCCTTCAAAATAGAAGATGGTTTGTTTGAAATCTGGCAGAAATATGGAATTATTTTAATGTTTTTTTCTTTTTCCTGAGCCACCTTTAACCCTCCTCCCAAAAAAACCCCTCCAAAAATTCTAGCAGTGTACCATTTTTTTGGTTTTTTCACCTGAGACTCAAGTTTTTTGAAGGAGAAGAACTGTATTACTCTATGGTGACAAAAATTGGATGTCTGATAATACCCTTTTTGATTAACTAATTTTATTAAAGGTCTATGCTTTTTTTTCTGAGCTTTAATTCACTTCATCAGAGCGGCAGAGTGGCTAAGCTGATAGAGGATTTAAATTGGAAGGTGAAGGGAGAGAGGAAGATTATGCAGATGCTGGTTGCACATGTCACAGATTACCAGTACATTATCAATTAATAATATCCATGATATTTCTTGAGACCTTCAGAAATTGTCTGAAATTTTTATATGTTTTCAACCATTTCTTCTGCATTCTGAGGTCTATTGTGGAGTACTTTGGAAAGATGAAATGCTCCAGTATTACATTGTCTTGATTTGAATCATGATATCAAACTTGTGTCCATTAATTATTTTGTGCAAAGTTTGTCCCATTTGTCCTATAAAACACCAGAGGGATATGATAGATGACAACACAGATCATCATGTGAAGGTGCATCTAATCTGTGTCTGTACTTGGTGAGCCCAGATGGATTCATCCTTAGTTTCCAAACAGCTAAAAACCTAAGAGCTATTTGGGAACTGGGGAAAAAAAGCTTTAGGTGATAGAAAAAATGAAAAGTGATATACCACTGGAGAAGATTTGTTTTGTTTTTGCTTTTTTAAAGCACAGAGAAAAGTAAGAAGTTCAGAGAAAAGAAAATAATGAAAAAATAATATGTTGATTGGGTTTCAAACCACCCACTTTCCATTTTACAAAGCAAGTTATACTCATGGTAAGAATAGGTCTAAAAGACATTAGAAAGAAATATGCAATAAGAAAGAGATGGGGCAGTTTAAAGCCAGTTGAGCCTATATATTTGTGCATTTTGACATTTTAATGTTGCACATATACATCCAATTACAACTATATTAATTTATATGTATTTCACTTACAAAAGTATGAAAATAAATGCAATTGGCAATTGTTTTCCTGGAACAGAAAAGTGGGAAGGGCACAGCGTCAGGGGAATGTCCAGTGGATGGATGTAATAGACTACAACCTGGACTGAAGACCTTGCAAGCTGTTGTTAAAATGTCTGTCAAGATAGGTGTTTTTGAACAAGCTCAGGTTCAAGCTGGCTAAGACAGGAGCAGCCTACAGTAAATGGTAAGTGTCGATAGACCCTTTGTTTCTAACTGCTTGATTTTCTTTGCTACCTTTCATTGAGCCTGTTCTATTTGCCTGAATCCTTCTTAAAGTATGGTACACAGAACTGGATACAAAATTCAAGGTACCTCCTAAGTACTGCAGAATAAAGTTGAACTGAATAATCTGGAAACTCTACATCTATTAACACAATCTAAATATGTATTTGTCTTTTTTATAGTTATCACACCTCTTATAGTCTTCTTCTACCAGAAGTGGCCTATCCTACATTGTTGTCCTAGAAGGGTCTATTAGTTCCATCTTATTTCCATGATATGAAGAAGGAAGAAATGGCCTGAAACATAGTTTCTTGATTTTGGTCCCCGTGCTATGGAACAAAAAAGTAAGATTAACTCCTTCCCTAATGTTGCTCCAGAAGAGTTCTGCAACATATTTTATGAATTTTTTGCTATCATGATTTTGTAGTTGTTATGGTTGTTTTGGACTGTGCTTAGAATTATCTTGAGTGTTTTAATTGTATTTATGTTGTGAATGTTTTATTGATCAATTATAACCTGATATGAAGAGTCCTTGGCAGATTTTTCTATATAGAATTGATAACCAACTGCTGTTCTAAGATATTTTTTGTAAATACTATAATTGTCAGCCATCTTCATTCTATCATATCCAGGCTCATATTTAATTGGGTATACTTAGAATACCATGCGTCACTTTGACATTAATAAAAATATTTTACTGAGCAATTGGTACACCAATTCTTTTCTGCTCTGTTTATTAGTTATGTGCTTATTTTGTTGTAAGTTCTCTAGAATTTTCAGATTTGGGCAAGTTACAAAAATTGTAAAATAACTAAATAAATACATCTATAGAATCCATTTTTGTTGTGTATCACATCTTTCATCAACTTCAAATTCTGAGCTCTAGCTTTTCCAGCAGTACCTTTATAGACCTGAATTTTCTATAAAGTATGTACTCTATTCATCCTTGGTGACATGTCCCGTTTGTACCTCTTACCTGAATTTTTCCTTGATTTGAGATTTTTTGGGGATTAGTGACACATCCCACTTGTACTTCTTACATGAGTTCTTCCTTGATTTGAGATTTTTGGGAAGCTGGTCCTCCTCTTTCAATGAAAAAGAAAGTTTTGTTTTTAGTATCTCTTTCTTCAGGAACTGTTAGCCACCTTGAGATCTTGTTTTCATTAGCTTCTCCTGCCATGGAATCCTATTTATCTTTGATCAGATTTTATTAAAATGTGCCTTTTTCTCTGAAAGAGCATTCAGTTATACTCAGAATAAACTATAGTATGTTACTTTCCTCCAGTGTTCTTACTATTATTTTCCCAACTACATTTTCTGCTTTGTTTTCTTTGGTTCCTACTCATATACTTTCTTCCCAAATGTAGCTGTATGGAATTTTAAGGCAATTGTTTTCATTTCCATCTTAATTCTGTTATTAGCATTCACATATCCAGTCACTAAGTATTTATTTACCATATTTATATAACACCCCAATCTTAAGACACACAGTAACTAATCATAAAATTAAGCTAGGAGTCTTTATAAAGTCCAATTTCTGAGATTATGGGATATGGTATATGGGACTGAAGGAACTCCTTAATTGCCCTTCTCTCCTCAGTAGTTTCAAGTTGCAAAGAGAGCTTTAAGTAATCTTATATAGGCAAACACATATAAATAAGAGCTGTGGACCACTTTGGAGACCAGATGAGAAACAAGATAGAAATTATCCATTCCTATTACAGAACTAATTAAAATCAGAAAGCAGGAGGGACGGACTTAGAAAAGATCTTGGACACTACTACATTGAGACCCATTAGCTAATCAAAGAATTCATTTGGAACTAACAAGGGTTCAATTATTCAAATCTTAATCAACATTACTAATGAAGTTTACACAATTAAAATATATTAAGGTAACACAAAGTGGTTCCACAGGGCTCAGTCCTCTTCTACATGCCATGCAATCAACACTGTCTGATTAGAGGTACTCTGAGTTTACACAGTTGAGAGTAATTCAAGGTGATTCCACACAACTCAGTCCTTTCTCTCAAGCTAATTAATGTCGATATGAAGCTGTTCGGGGAATCATCTGTCCATTGGGGATATAATATAATCAATACTAACAAATAATAATTCTGTGTAGAAATTTAGTCCAAGTTTGTTTGAATATGTCTGGACCATTGTCAGAACTACTGTTCATTGGTGAGGAATCTCCCGCTATCCGTATCATTATATATGTAGATTATTATAATAGGAGTTTTCAAACTGTGCTTCACAACTTTAGAGCTCCTCAGAAGATTAAAGGCAAAAACAAATTTAAAAAAGCACACTCAAAACACAGGTTGGGTGATAACAGCCAATTTTCCTAAGGTACAGCAGAAAGGGCAGGGCTTGCTAGCCAAAACTCAGCAGCTTTGCTTCTTAATCAGAGACTGACCTTATCTTTTGGAACACTTTGCTCCCTAGATAAAACATCCCAAAGGCACTGCAAAGTTCTTGTTCTGAAAAGCTTCTGAACACTAATGCTACTTAGGCTGCCTAGTTAGTTTCAGCTGGATAGTTGGTCACATAATCAACCAGATGTTTAGACTAGATTGGCATTTTTATCCACCAGTCCGGTTCTTCCCAAGACCTGGAAAAGGCAAGATTTTGTTGGTTGATGGTATTAGAAGTTTCACTGGAGAATAAGCTGTTTCAAGTAAAGCTGCCTTTTGCAATTGACGGTGATTTTATCAATCCCAGTGGTGCTCCTGATGTTTTGGGATTGCACCCAAGGCCCATTACTATTGGTAATTACTTTCTTTTGCCAGTGATTTTACTTTTATTTGCAGGTCTATTTTATGTTCTCCAGTGCTTTGTCTTCTATTCTGTTGTCTCCAGGTCCTGCAACATCCACCATCCAGACTTTGATGTAGTTTTTATCAGCAATTAAGTCTGGGGTGTTATGTGGCAGGTGCTTGTCAATTTGAATTCCAGAGGCCCAGAACACTTTAGCTTCTTCATTATTTGTTATTACTGTAGTTACTATTAACCACCTTAGATCTTTATGAAGTGATTGTTTGATCAATGTATGCAAGTATGAACACAATATTGTTTTGTTAAGGTCTGGAATCCATTTCAGAAGAACCAGAACAGCCAAAAGTTGTATTTCAAACTTCAAAGACCCTTTGCCAAATTCCCGTTTTTCCCAACCAAAAGAAAAAAACTATTAGTTTTGAATAACTAAAGTACCTTTATGACATGATTCTTGATAGTCACTTTCAGATATCAGATAAACAATCCTAGATTGCTATAATTAACAGAACAGTAGTTGATTTTCACACATTAAGTGGTGTTCTAAATATTTCAAATTGCTTAAAGTTAAAAAGCTAAAAAGACTGATTTTTAACAGAAGTTTAACTGCTGTTTCCTTCATTGCAATGAACTCATGCTTCTAGAATATTATTAACCACTTCTTAGGACGGGGAAAACCATCTCCCATTAGAAGTTTCAATTCCTGACTTTAAGAATTCTTTTATTTATGCCTACACTGCCATTATTGTATGAATATGGCAAATAACCAATTTTATGGCTTGAAAAAATGTTCTGTGATTTTTATATTGGCCAAATAGCTTAATTAATTTCTCAAAATACTCAAAACATGGTAGCTACACATTATGACAGCTGAAGCTCAAGATATCTGGAGGACCTTACATTGGGAAAGATTAATGTAGATATTATACAAAAAATCCAGGATTGCTGAGCAAATAAATGGTCAAGAGTTCAGATTATTTTGGTTAATTATAAAGTTTTGTTGACAAACCACCAAATAACTTTCCAAAAGATAAGCATCAGATTTATTTTGGATACATTCTTTGTGCATGTTAAAGTAAGATATTAATGCTCCTCAGTCACATGGCACTGCTAACGCTCTTCACTTTGAAGGCTACACAGGATAAGATACAAATAGGAATTAACACAGATACACAGCAGAAACCACCAAATAAAAATTACAAAGCAACTTCTATGGGCAAAACAACTGAGCATTCCCATGCCTTGTTTTTCTGCCAGGTCAGAAGCAGTCAGCAAAATCATCACTACAAATAACTATGAAGATGACTGCACAAAGTAAGGAATTGAGATCTACCTAGCTACGGCTAGGCATTTCAAAATGAATTACAGAAAAAAAATAGTCTACCCAATGAAAGTCCCTGGCTTGCAATCCGACTCCAATTTGGTTATTTTTAATACTAATTCTAGAACAGGGCTATTTGCAAGGTTTCAAGTATTTCATGAAGTTGAGAACTGAAAGTTCCAGAAAAATAAAGTGTCACAAGCTGATTACATTTTTTTACTATGTGGAATCTTTTATCTTTGCTACCTCCATAAATAGGAAAATAGAAGCAGATTCAGGCTCTTCTATCACTTAGGGCAAGAGGCAAGAGCTCCATGAACAACTCACATGAAATAATTTAAACTGAGGAAAGTTTTAGATAAATATTAAAAGATAAAGAAGTAAAACTTATTATCTTTTCTTCTGTAGAACAAGGCTCCCTCAAGACTAAAAAGATACAGATGCACCATTCTGAGATGATAAATTAGGGAATTGTGTTAGAGATAATGCCCTTTCACACAAAAAACAATACCAGCTAATATGGGATTCCATTTGATGTGCAATGTTCAATACAATAGTTAAGATTTCTTGGCATTTATGATACTCAAACCGTTTGTAAACATCAGTTAGCCTTCATACTGTCCTTGTGAGATGAATAGGTATAACCATTATTCAACTCAGTGAATTTGCAGTTTCTGCTCTAACCTTTGAAAGCTGCTGGATGCTGTGTAGTTACAAAGAGACATACTCATTGACAATACTGTATGTTTAAAATGGGCTCTAAAGTACGTACTGACCTATTCTAACTGTTCAAGAGAACTAGTCTAGTGGTTAAGGTAACAGACTAGAAACCAGAAGGTCACAAGTTCTAATCCTGCCTTAGCCATAAAGCCCGCTGGGCGGCCTTGGGCCAATCACTCTCTCTCAATCCAACCCACCTCACAGGGTTGTTGTTGTGGGTAAAATAGGAGGAGGAAAGTGCATTAAATATGTTTGCTGCCTTGAGTTGTTTATAAAATAATAAAGGTGGGATACAAATAAACAAAATTAGTCTACAATAGTCCCTTGAATGCAAACGTGCTAAACCTTAACTAACACGGAAATAATATTAAGGATGTAGTAAAATATGAGTTTAATTTAAGGTGACATGTTATATTTTTCTCTTGAAGGGCTCAATATGTAATTACTACATAACAGGCAATATATGTAACCTTTCTACATTACAGCATAGCTATGCTCAGAAATTTGCTAGATTTTTGCCTGCCACAGTTGTTAAAGGCTTGGAGTTTTCACGAGGGGAAAAAGTGGCAATCTAACTTAGTTTGAATGTGGTTATTGTTTTGAATAGCAATTTATTATTGAACTTGTTGAATTAATATTTCCAGTTGCACCAGATGGATCTTTAAAAGCAGATAAATACCTTTATGGGGTGCTAAACACTACATTTTCAGAGATGGGAAAGCATCATGTTTTGCAACTCACCAAGTCTATGAGGCTCGTGACTACTGCTAGGAAGGTCACAACATTTTCATTTTTTGGTTGCTTGGTCATTATTAAATCTCATGTTGTACAACTTGTAGCAAGTGAGAATAAGAGATAATTTCCAGTTAGAAAATCAGAAATTGTTTTTGTACTTCTTGTTTTGTACAATTCACTGCCAGCATTCTGGCAATGGGGTTCATATGCCCACCAATAGGTAAGTGCAAAAACATGGCCAATAGACAATACACTACCACCTCACCCAAACTTCACACTGTTTTCTGTTGTGATATAAAAATGATTGGCTATTATAAGGATTACAGCTACAAAGCTGTTTAAAGAAGATGTACAAAAAGGCACTGTAGTGCCATAGTTCAGGATGAGGCAAGAATTCCCATTAAAATAAAATTCTCTCCCACTTCTGTTCTACTACTTAAGTTTCAGCATCTGCAGTTTTTCCTCCTGCCTTCCTGAGCTCAAAATTAATCAGCTCTGCTTCCCTCAGTAAGGACAAGATGGGATCATATGGGTGCAGAGCCAATGAAGAAACAGTGCAAGAACCACCTGTGGAGGAGACACTGGACTGCTGAACAATTATTAATTTATTTACCACTATTTGTATGCTGCCTGTTCTTACAACACTAGGTAGCTCAGAACAAATACAATAAAATGTCTATAAAATACTAAAAAAAACTCCAAACCATCAAAACAAATAAAATACTAACAAAATTTATATAAGTTGTTGCTACCATTAGACAATTTTAAACAAATGTCCCATAGAGCTTGCTGCCTACTAGGCCACTAACAAACTACTCAAGCATCATTAGAAACCAAAAGGATCCTTATGGTGCCTGCAGTGAACCAATTTAGTAAGCCTATTCCCCCTGAAGTTGGTGGTGGCTCTCAGTTTTACTCTACGTAGGCAAGTACATCACTGCACCTCTGCCTGTCATATGCCTATTAAGAATCTCTACTTAGTTGGAACCTTTCTAACGCTGATAACAAAGACTTGGCAAAAGCACCATTCTTGGTCACATTAGAAAATGCTACTTTTAAATGTCTATCAAAAATAAGTAATAAATAGTAATAAAACAAAGTACAGTGCTTTGAAGCTATTTAACTGTTAAATAAAGAATGGATGTAAACTGCAGAAAGACAATATTAGCGGGCAACCAGCTTCACGTTTCACTGCATCTCATTCAACAGACAGCTCCACATAATACAGTAAGTGTTTGTTTAAACATGGCTTAGTAACTAAGCCACAACTAGTTGAATTCACAGAGAACACTGACCATAAACCTTTTAAAAATCAAAATGGCTACAATATCCAAACACTAAGCAAAAATCAATTAAACTATACTGGGTCTCCATTAGATAAAACACTTATTTTTAGCACTGATTTAGTTGTACCATGGTAAACATATTTCCTAGCACTTAAAACTAAGTCACACTTCAAGAGCATCAGGGTACAAAAGCATAATTTTTTCTTGTAGCAATAGCAACTAGAAAGTATTCTAAATCCTTATTATTAAATATCTCTCTCAGAGTAAACACAATCCTTGAAAAGGAGAGCTTCCTATTTTATTCCAGAGTCATCCTTCCTAATCAATATAAATTAGTTACACTTGAAGTTCTATTACATCTGAAAAAGTAAACAATTCTGAATGTTTAAGATAGACCAATAGGTTAGCTACACATAGTTTTGTGATCAATACTGAGTGGTGACAAAATGCTGCTTGAGTCCTCTGGACTCCAGCCTGCCCATCATCTAGTTATATGGAAGCCTACAGTTAATGCTCTACAATGAACCACGTATGGATTCACGAAGTAAAATTGATGACAAGGCAAATGATGATATTGGAAGAATCCTGCATACCAAAACACCCCACAATGGCTTAAAAGCGAGTCTGGTGTAGTGATTAAGGTGCTGGGCTAGAAAGTAGACTTTCTTCAGGCATAAAAGCCAGATGGGTAATTTTGGGCCAGTCGTTCCCTCTCAGCTCAACCCATATCACAGGTTTGTTGTGGGGAAAATTAGGAGGCTAGAATATTAGTTCATTGCCTTTAAATTTTAATCTGATGATGATAATGTATTTAGATTGAGTTGATGCAAGGTAAAAATAGAAGAAAGATAAATTATTCCATTAATTCTAATAGGTTTTCATTAAACAATGAAACATCACAAAGGCTGATGGTCATAAAAGACCATTTACTTCTAACATCTACTAGTCAATTCCAATATATTATGCACAACAGTTAAAAAGGCAGTACTGAATAAGTCAAATGATTTTTATAATGACTGGTTAAAATCAGGAATAGCCCAATTTATACAGCAAGAATACAAAATCACTCATCAAATCAGTGCTTTCTTGATTACCTTAAACGATATGACAACAGGCCACAGTGAAAAGATTCTGGTGTCTCTACCCACATCTGTCTTTCTTCCCCTTTCAGCTATGAATTTTAATATACAATCTGTAAAAATGACAGTTAACAGAAAATGCTAAAATCTGACATTTTTATAGCTGATCAATACCAAAATGATATAGAATAGCAACCACAGTCAAAACCTTCCAAGTCATCTCCCATGTATAGTTACCATGTAATAGCCAGTCCTAAATCTAAATGCATTGACTGATGAACACCTCCATCACATGAAATGTAACTGAAGCAAATTCCCTATCTAACAAGTTCTTCTCTTGTCCCTTTATTGCGTCTTTTTGTTTCCTCTTTCAGTTCTGAGTCTACAACTGCAGAGGGTTACTGGAATGGAAGCTGAAAGATAAACGATATAAGATGCTGGTGCATGGTACTTATCATTTAAACCAGTCTTATCTATGTAAATAGGCAATACCTCTCCAATTTTGGACATTTTCACTCCTCCTTAATCCTGGGATATTCTACATGCAAAGCATGTGTTTCATGACAATATGGTGAGCAATAAATTACAAATAAGTCCAAATACCATTTTATAATACAAATTTTTTTTAAGAAAAACCACTTAAAAACCAGTTTTTAAAAACATAATTTCAAGCAGTTTTCAAACTTCTGCAAAATATTCTAGTTTGGGTAAGCTTTTAATGGGGTTGATCAGCTTATAATGGTTAGAAGTAATGTTTATCCAAATTATGAATACTGTAGATTGGTTTCACTATGCTTATCACTTGAAATATTACAGGTAGTCCCCAACTTATGACTACAATTGGGACCAGAATTTCCAACGCTAAGGAAGATAGTTAAGTGAGTAGTGCTTGATTTTATGAGTTTTTGCAATAGTTGTTAAGTGAATAATTACAATTTATAAGTGAATCCCACAATTGTTAAGTGAATCCAGCTTCCCCCATTGATTTTATTTGTCAGAAATGGCAATCGCATGACCCTGGGATGCTGCAACCATCATAAATGTGTGCTGATTACCAAGTGCCTGAATTTTGATCACGGAACTGTGAGGATGCTGTGATGGCCATTAAGTGCGAGAACCAGTCATAAATCACTTTTTAAAAAACTGTTATAACTTTCAATAGTCTCTAAATGAATGGCTGCATGTTGAAGACTACCTGTAATATTTGGACTCCTTCAGATAGAATTACATTAGAAATTCAAAACAAAACAGGTAAATTTTTTATTTCCCAATAAAATATGATAACGAAGAACTGTTATATAAGGATAGATCTGGAAGGGAAAGCAAGGAAATCATAACTTTCTATCTACAGGATTCCTAATTCTGTAATGCTTGTTTCACATATAGTGAATTTTAATAATGGCCTCAATGAATCAGATTTTCAGAAAAAACTGATTGAACTTTAGATCAAATGCATTTATTCCTGGAAAGGCTGTCTCTGAGAAGGCCAAAAACTACATAAATAACAACCACCCGATGTATATTCCCTATTGTAAGTTTATTATTAACCTAACATAAATGTGAAAGTCCAAATAAGCAAAACTTTTTTTGTTTAAGGTTGTTCATAATCTACTGTTTTTTCCCCCAAATCAACAATTTGCAAATGATGGCCTGGGTTGCACTGGCATATTGAAGTATGTATTGGACAGTATTGGAATGCTAAATTTGAGAAAATAAAGCAAAATGGAAGAAGAAAAGTTCTGTATGATTCCAGCAAGCTAGTATCATAACATCAGAATATTAGCTTCTCATAGAAATTATACCAGACTGTTAGGCAACAGTTTAAAAGGTCCACCAAGGATTTTTAAGAGTGATTTATAGTTCCATGATTTTTCCTGCTCTAAGGATGAACAGAGGCATATTATGCGCTATACCATCAGTCAGAAATTGGAGGTGGAAAATTAGGCTTTGTCAGCATGTTGAGTCACCCCTGGGACTGCATGGATTTAGAACCATTCTTGCATGCATTACATTCTCTGACAGCCTAAATCTCCTCTGTTCTGCTTTTGGTGACTGGCCTTACATTTGTTAAGAAATGTGATACAACACCTACCTCTTAGAATTTTCCTGATTCTCACAGAGAAAAGAATTAATTGCAAAGCAATTCAATGTTACATTTGCTCGGCACTTGGATAAATAAATAAACAGACAAACTAACTAATACAGGCTCTGAAAAATAAGTTAATGTCAAATTTAAAAATAAATATATTTTGTATACTTTCAAAAATAAAAGTTAAACACAGTTTCCTTTGCCTTCACACTCTAACTGTACCATTACCCACCCTACCATCAAGGAAGTCAAGTAATCAAACACATGGCAGGGCTTCAGAAAGTATATGGCAGAAGAAAAGGAGGCTCGGAAGAGGCACAGATAGGCTACATTTCTTAAGTTAGCTTGATGAAACTATTCCAGTGATTCACACTGAGTAACAGGGGACACAATGGGAAAATGGCAAGTTATATGACATGATTTGTTGAAGAGCAGATACAAAAGCCACAATGAGGTGCTTGGGTTGAGTGTTCTTCTTATAGAGGCAGGTCAGTGCTATTATGTCGTGTTTTCCTGGAAGTCCCATCATCCTTAGGCAGTGCTCTCTGTAAGCTGGACATGGCTGCTGTCTTTTTATGGTCAATGACCGCATAGGAATTGGTCCTGTGAGCTGAATGGGCAGCCGCACATGGGAGATGGGGGACTGGTATGCTTTGGTGCCCTTTACAAGCTTCATCTTGCAGTTCCACCTGGATATAATTGAGCTGCCTTGGCTGCTCCAAATAGGGCCGGCAAAAGTCAAAATTGAAAACGCTGGGGGTACAACTGCGGCGCCGTTGTAAGCAACCTCCCCTGCGCAAGCCTTCCTGTAGGGCAACTCTTTCTGAATTCATATAATTTTGTAAAGGGTCATCTTCTTCAGTTTCTGGATAACCACTGGAGGAAGGTGTTATTGCTTCACCAGAGTCCTCTTCATCCTGGCCCTGTCTTAGGGGCTGGCACTCCCACACAGGAGGCAATGATGGCAGGTTCTCATAGTGCAGTAGAGTGGTCCGGCGATGAGAGCAACTAGCAGGATTCAGATCCTCACGAGGAATTTTCAAACGCCCGTTGCCCCGACGGAGCAAGGTTCCTCGAGAAGGCAGCAGACCATTGAGGTTTTCATAAACACACTTGGGGGCGAGACACTCATCTTTGTATTCGTTGTTGTTGTGAGAGGTGCAGAAATGCCTTGAGCACTCCCAGTGGGGCCGACAGTAGCCATCACATTTCATCATGTGCCTATAACCCATGGCTGGGCCCAAAACAAACTTCACCTCTCCTGGCTGAAGGTAAACCTGGGGATTCCGGTCCTCCAGGGAGCAGCTGTGGTTGGAACGGGCAACTAACGGATGAACTTCAGGTAAGGAGTGCATACAGTGGTGGCCCCTTATATCATCTTCACTACTGGCTGTGTTTACATAGGTGTGGGACTGCAAAGAGAAAAGAAATATTAGCAGGTGCTGAGAATAAATATTGTCCAGAAATCCTGCATTATTTATTATGAATCACAGGATTAATAAGCATATATACAGCATTTAAAAAATTCAGAAACTGGATATTTAACAGCAATTATGTTCAAAAGAAATATAATCCCATAGGTCTTAATCTTGGATTCTAAATGTGTTCCCTGTCTGGAAATACTTTTTTAAAAATCCATCTTATCCATATCAAATCACACCTGTTCTATCCCAAAAAGATCATGTTATCTAATTTAATCTTGTATGTAGAAAAAAAAGACATTTAATTCTACAATTCTTATTCATTCAAGAAACAGTGTACTTAGTTATGAAAAATCCATCCTAGATTTTTTTTAGCTGAAAGAGATGGAAGAAAATTATCAATACCCTGTACCATGAGAAGGTATTAATATTGTGACTTTCTATTACTAGAGACAAATGTATCTTCTTGATAAGCAACTTTTCCTGAAAAGCAAACTTAGAAACAGTGCTGCATAAGTGAAAAAGAACAGGTGCCTTTTCCTACAATAATATTAACATCCTACAATAAATATTAACATTAAAATTAACTGCAGTTAGTATCAATTGGTGCAGTGACATATTCTACATAAAATACTTACTTGCCCATCAGGGATAATAAGAGCATGTGCAGCATCCTCCCCAACTGAAGAATGCCTTAGATTACTGATGGGGGTATGGCGGGCTGCATGGCAAGATGAGGGCTCCATAGGAAAGTTGTGGAACCCATTAGGAAAACCTGGGACAACATATCCAAAAGATGAAGACACAGGAGCACAATTAGCTTTACACAAAACTATATATACATTTAGCAAAAAAAACCCCAGATACTTCACTAACAAGCCAATGGATCTAGATTGTTTGAAGAAATTATCTACTGTAATGGGACAAAATAACACTTATAAAACTAAAGTACCTACCTCAAATCTAAGTACAAAATAAAGCAAAAGACAATATAACCAAATAAAATAACGCTACTATTTCTTGTGTATGCTTTCCACAGTAGTTTTGGTGATATGTTACTGGAAACTTAAAACCTATCTGGTAACTGTGTTATTTGCCTTAGAAACAAAGCGACAAGCCCATGCTAAACTTAAAATTTTACAATAAGCAAAAGCATGAAGAATAAACTTGATTTTATGAGACCAGATGATTAAGTAAGTTACAAAACCTATTGGGAATTATGTAAGTACAACTTCTGCAAATGTGCTGAGCCCTACAAGAAACTTCAGTTTAGAGGAAGTGTATATGGAAATAAGACAATGACCTTCTTGCATAGGTCAGAAATGCTCAATATTATATACAGATCACGACTGCATTATAAAAGTAGATTGACCTTATGGCTTCAATTGTGAGTGTTTTGCAATGGAAAGAATAAGCAAATTTAACATTACACAGGACCAAATCCCTATAACATGTTATCTAAAGCAAGGATAGCACTAGGTATTTGGCACATGCTTAAAGAAAGGCTTCAGCTCGTACAAATATTCAAACTCCTATCAAAACAAAGTATTCCTTTGACCAAGAAGAAATGCTCTAGAGTAAAGGCTAACATAGGTCTCATTCCCATATCTCTTCTGGTTTATAAGAGAGTCTTACTATCAGGTGTCTGGGGAGTCCGTGGTAGCTCCAATTCAGCTGTATTTCTTGTAATGACAACAGGTTCCTCCACCACACTGATACTATTACACTGCATCAAGTCCTGTAGCAAATTAAATATCTCTTCAGCTCTTGAGCACTTGAATGCAAAAATTCCTAGGCAAAGAAGAGGAAGTTTGTTTTAATGCCAGTATATTCTCACTCTTTAAGCACAAAATACATATCAAATAAACATAAAGCAATGCTAACAAAGTTACGTTATGAAACTCATATTGCTCAATTCTTCCATTAGCAGATTACTAATTACAGTAATTTGATTGCATAGATATTTGGACAAATCAAAAAGATAAGGATTAATATGTAACATGTGTTGAATGTACACTGAAACTAAAGACTGGTTCTGAGATTACACCTTCATTTAGGAGGCCCCTTAAAAATATGTTATTATTTACCAACTTAATTTATATCCTTGGCCATGAAGATAAGTCCTCAAAGTCATAAATATTACTATTTAATAGTAATTCAACAGGTATTAGTATAATTATTACTAATAAAGATAGCAGCAAAAATAATCAAAAGGTGAAATTTTTATGATACACTTATTTAAAGGCTAAAGGAAGAGACTGTCTCTTTAGGGAAGAGCTTCATAGCCTCTGAAATTAAAACTGCATCATTTGCAAGAGACTAGGGAGAAGAAACCATGATCCCTGAAGTATCCTGGACTCAAATTATTTAGGACTTCAAAATCAAAACACAGATCTTTGTCTATTGAACATGTTTCTTAGACAGTTATCTTTAGCAACTGTATGATAGATAAAATGGAATTATCGTTTGACTTTTCCAGCATTCTAGCCAAGTATAAAGTGTTCTATAATATTTTAATGTGTTTAAACGTCCTCCAGTGGTATAAATATACACAGCATGAACAAAACCTAGAACTGCTGACTATGAAATGTATAAGTAACACATTTAAATTATTGCTTATTATTATGCTTTGTTTGTAATGAAAGAACTATAAAGAAAGGGATAACTGAAATGGTATTTACTCAGCAATTCCATTTATACCGTTATTTACTTGCACTTTCCATTTTCCAGTGAAAATTAGAAACAGAGTAGGAAAGGAAAAACACAAAGTTATTATTATTACAAGTATTATTAGTACATTTTGCCCTATGCTACCCGGCAGAAATGTGGGAAAAACATTATCTTTATTTTACTTGGGCAGAGTAAGCCTGCAACAGCATGAGGCTGCACAAAGAATTTAATGAGCTATTTCCATTTATGTCTGCCAGCTCAATTTTGAGGGTAGACCGTTTCTTAGAAATCACTGGAGTCTTTTCAACGATGACGGCTTATACAAGAATTGTAACTGGCACATGTCTGGGAAGCACAAGAACTCACTTTTGTATTAAACTGCAACACCTGCCTACTGCCCATTAATACTTTTATCACTTACCTCTCTATTCTGAATTAACCAATCAGACAGTGGCACACACAGACATGAACCAAAAACCCATAGCAACAAGGACAAGAGCATGGCAACAACCGCTGCAATTCTGAATAAAAATATTCTACATTTTTTTTTAAAATTGTCAACAAAGCCTACACATTTTCTGTCTTATCTTCCTGCTATTAAGAATGATCATTCAAGTGAAATAAGCTTTAAAAGCCAGCCATGAGGGAAAGGAAGGCGAAACAACATTTGTATAATGCAAGGGAAAGAATGAATCCTACAATTACTGAATATCAAACAGTTTTCCTTGCCATGCTGCTTTACCCAAGGCCTTAAGCATTTTTTACAAAAAGATCAAGCTGCTGGCATAAATAAATGCCAGTGAGGAACAAACCATGGCCTACACATAAGAAGCCAACTAGATACTATTCCTACCAAAATCACATTACAGATAAGTCTCAACTAATGATCTTTTATTCAGTTACCACTGGAAGTTACAGAAGCACTGAACAAATGGTAATTACTCTTGGTTTCTGAAGTTATGGCTGTTGCTGCAGCACCCCTGCGATCACCTGATCAAAATTAACCACTTGGCAGCCCATCCACACTTAGGGGTATTTCAACTCCCCCCTACATGCCTACTTCCCCCATCTGTACACTTCTGTCCCCTGCACTCTGCAGTAGGCAGCTGCTAGCCCACCAGGGCTTTCTTCCTGAGGTCATATATGGTGGTTACCTTATGAGAGCTGGGGAAGAGGTTAGGGCTAGGCCAGGCATGCCTTGTCAGGGTTGGGAGCAAGATGACAGAGGTGGTCATCTGAGATGGTGAAGCACAGGGTAACAGGGGTCACGAAGTGCAGTGTGCTAAGGATAGCTGTGGCTGGGTTGGGCTGAGGCTTCCTCAGGTGGCTGCAGGTTTGCACTGCATTGCCAACCACAGCAAGCAGCCTCAGAGCTGTGCAGTTCTGAGGCTGCTTGCTGGCCTACAAGGCAGAGTGCAGGGGGGGCAAAAGGGCAGAGATGGGGGGAATAGGCAGTT
>JANHZU010007835.1:52173-63631 GCA_032468055.1 Acrochordus granulatus | reverse complement strand
AGCCTAGTGAGTGTAGTGATTAAGATGAGGATAGAAGTAACACCCCCATGAAATACATACAGTGCCTCCAGCTTATGTATTGCTTAACCAATTAAGGTCGTATTGTAATATTTTAGTCAATGAGGTTGAAATTTAATGTCACTTTTCCCCAAAAAATTAAGAGTGTGAATTTTTTTTTTGCGGCCTCTTGTAGACAAACAAGCTCCTTTTTAATACAAACCCTGAAAATAGCTAAAACTTGTGTCACTAAAATTTGGCAACAAGTTGGCTATTTTGGACCATTTTTCAGACTGCCTGTGGAGATTTTAAAGGTGAGAATGGAAGCAGGAGGCTTGGAGTGGTGAACAACTCCTATCCGTACACATAAAAAAGTAAAGGTGACCCTGCCAGTCTTGACCGACTCTACGGTGCAGTGCTCATCCCTGTTTCCAAGCCGAAGAGCCAGTGTTTGTCCTGGGATGCTTCCGTGGTCATGTGGCTGGCATGACTAGATGCCATAGGCACATGGACACTGTTACCTTCCTATCGGAAGGGGCGGTACCTATCTATCTACTCGCGCTTGCGCGTTTTCGAACCACTAGGTGGGCGGGAGCTGAGGTGGAACTGCAGGAGCTTGCCCTGCTGCGCAACATCGGGTCTTGAACTTGGGCAGCTGACTTTCCAGCCGGCAAGCTGAGCTCTTAACCGCTTGCGCCACAGCACCATATCCCTACACATAAATTTCTCCAAATTAAAAACAAAAAAGTCCCATCAAACAATATTACCATTGTTCCACTTGAAGGCTGGAATCTCAAGGCTGGTTAGGGAGAAAATTGTGGTTCACAACCCAGTGAAAGCTGCTCATACCTGTACTAGGACCTTAGAAAAGAAACTTCAAATTGCCATGAAGATCATTGGGTGATTCTGAACCAATTCACTTGCTTTCATTGTAGCCTATCTTAAGAGTGTAATGGTAGTATTAAGATACTATATATGCCATAGTGAATTTCTGGAAAAAAACAGGGTTATGAACAGAATAAACACATTTAAAACTGTTGTGATCTGATATTTTGAATCATGCTTTTGTTGGGAGGCAGTAGAATAAATGATTGATTTCTTCAAAAATTGATTTTTTTCACACTAGAGATTTCTTTTGAGAGAAAACCCATAGCTTAACATATGATTCAAATGCAGGTACTCCTTGCTTAATGGCTATTTGTTCAGTGACTGTTCAAAATTACGTGGCACTAAAGAAATGGTATTTATGCCCAGTCCCCAAAATTAGGGCTGTTGCAACATTCCCATAGTCACATGATCAACATTTAGATGCTTGGCAGCCTGCTTAAATTTATGACCTCTGGGATGCTTCAGTTCTTTCCACCTGTATGTTTCCCCCTGATCCCTGCCCTTGTGGCTGCCCTGCATAGTGGCATGACTTGGTAGTGGCCACACCAAGGGGTTGAAACAGGCCTGAGGCCATCAGCAAACTGAACTGGTCCCGCCGCTGCAGAGCATACTGCTCAAGCTCTGCGCCATGGACAGCCACCCAAGTCCACAGTTCTAAGTCCTGTGCTTCTCAGGTCCTGCTGTGCCCATTTGACCATTGCTGTCTCCCATTATGAGGTGTGCAAAGTCTGGCCCTATGCGAGGCAGCTGCTGGCCATACCAGGCCTTTTTCCTGCTTGCGCCATCCTCCTAATAGTACGTGCTATTCTCACAATGCTATGGAAGGCCTCAGAAGCTTTCTTTTGGAGATGGGCACATGCTGGTGTGGCCAGCAGCTGCCTTACATAATGCCAGGCTGGGTGTGCCTCAGCAGTGGACAAAGAAGATGGCAGAGGTTAGCTGGGTGTGGCAGAGCCTGCGGTGTGCAGGGCTGGCTGGCCGTGGTGTGGGACTTGACTCCAGCCGTGCTGGAGCTGAAGTAGAGGCCTGGGCTGGGAGCCCAGGGCTGAGACAGGGCAGCCGAAAGGGCGGAGATGGGAGGGAGATAGGTGCATGGGGGGAGTTGAAGAGGAAATGGAGGAGGCAGTCCCTTTCCTTACTTGAAGCTCAGGGCTGGGAAGGAACAAGCTGGGAATGGCTTGGATCAGAGAGGGTCCTTGCCGAGTGACCGCCGGTGGGACTGGTTAACAATGGCAGCAAGGACTGCTGGGACTCCTGTCAGTAAGCAGTTCAGTCGTATGACATTGCACTTTACAGCCGCATGGCTTAGTGTGCAAACCCCAGTCTTAATTACCGTTATAACTTGAAGATTCCCTTTAAAGTATCCAGATACAATCTCTGGCATCTACACTTAATCTTTCTATAATTAATGGTGTCATTAAAGGATACTATACTAAACTAAATAGGCTTATATTCTGAAGGAAACATCCCAGTTTGTTCTTAGGAAAATGTTATTTGGTGGCCAAATTACATATTATAGTAAATATGCAGTATAATGCAAGTTTGTCTCCTCACTTTATTTCTGCTGGAGGCGTAGAGGAAGCAATTATAGTGCACAGGGAGAGGAGGTCCCTGGTGCTCAGTCCCAGACTTCCGAAAAATAACTCCTTTGCACAGTTAGAAGCAACAGAACGAAATTACTACTAGCAATGCTTTTCTTTAGTTTGTAGCCATGGAGGGCTCTGTGACATTTAAAGGGTAAATGTCTCTTGCAATTCCTCAAGAAATCCTCACCTGTTTCTTAGACTTTATTTTTTTTAAAAAAAGAGAAGTCAGAGAGAGAGAAGACAAAACAATATGACATACAGTTAGCATAGCATGAAAGTTAAATTTCATAGCATGAAAGTTAAATATTGAAAGAAATCTTGACAAAATAACACACAATGCCATCATTTGTTTGGAGAGGGACTTAGAAGATTATTAAGTTTCAAACTTTGGAATATATGATAATGATGATAACACCCTTCTGAAGGATATTAGAATAATACATAATAGAATATAATTGAATAAAACCATTAATAGTTAAACAGTGAAAATACAAGAATTTAAACGCATTTGATTTTTTTAAAAGGCTCTCAAATGTCTAATCTGGGCATAGTTTTTATTCTGCAAATGGCTAATTGCCTCTTTTCAGTTGCCTATAAGTCAAGATGGGCTACAACAGTTTTTTTTTTTTTTTCAAATTTGGCAATTTTAAAATGTGTGGACTTCTAATAACTGGTTGGAGAATTCTGGGAGGTGAATTCATGCATCTTAAAGTTACCAAGTATGAAAAACACTGAGCTACAGCATTGCGCTGATCTCTTTTCCCCAAAAATGAACTATTCCTGCCGCATACACATACAGAATAAATAGGTTGTAATTAATAAGCAGTTTCTTCTTTCCCTCCCTCCTAGGTGAAAGAGCTGAATGTGGAACAACTAGGTAAGTGGAACTCTTTGTTTCTATATTTTATTCTGGTGAAGGAGTTTTGGTTGGTACACCTATAAGAAGGACTGAACTATTTAAAATCCATCTGCTTCAAATTTATAAAAATCTTCCAAGCATGAACTATAAGGTGGGGGAATAGCTTTCTCCCTGTATGAGTGGCTTACTTGTGGCTGCATTACTCAAATAGATTAACTGGAAGGATAACAAAAAGCCTCTTGTATTTGCCGCAGTGGCAATTTCTAGCTGACTCGCTCTGAAATCATGTAAGGCTCTGTCGGCAGAGTATACTGCAGAGTCTTCTTGGCGTATCAGAGTTTCTTCAGCTACTTGCAGTAATGACCTTTGCCAAGCTGGGAGTCTTTCCTCTGCTGGTTAGTCTATGTTCAGGGACAAATTCCTAAAGCCTCCCAGAGTCATGGTGAGTTGGATAGCCACATAAATCTGTTTAAGAATTAAATAGAAAAACAAAAATGTAAACCCCCAGATTACATTTTTATACAATAAAGAATTATTCTCTGGATCCTTATAGGATGGTTTCTGAGTCATTTTTTGTCTGTAATTAAGAGGGTGAAGAATAGGCATTAGGAATACTGAATTCCTATAAAAAGGGGAAATAAGAAGGGAAGGAGTGAATTCAGAAAAAAATAAGTAACATTGAAGAAACTGTCAAAAGTGAGTTGCTCTCAGAAATTGGAAAGAGAGCAACGTATGATTCAGTTAAGTAGTGAAAGCTCATTTAGAAGCACTTGGCTGTAGTGATAAAAAAGCAGTTAAGGAAGAACTGAATGGGCTTCATAGAAATCTAAGCTACCCACAGCTGATTTATGCATGGAAGGCATTAGGGATTTATTAGCTTACATTCTCATGCAAATTCACCAATAATGGAGAATCATTAGTTCAAATGATCATTTATATTTTCATTTAAAGGGAAGATTTCCAAATTTCTTTGATACACATAATGCATAGGCATAAGGAAGCAATCATTCACACACAGAAAAGCAGTTTGGCTAGAATGCCTATCCCTAGCAGATGGACATGAATGCTAATTCTTATTTTTTCTCACTGAAAGATAGAGAAGAGGGAGAGGATAATTGTTATGAAATTTATAGAAGAAGAAAGTGCAAGGAAATCGTCAGGCTTAGCCTGTGACATAAAATAGAGGCTCTTGGGTTTATAATTAATAAACATATTTAATTTCCAGAAGAAATAAAAATACCCCACATACAAGAGACCCTCCTGGTAGCTCAATTTTCATTGAAGTATCAATGAATTCAAATTTATCCAGCTCAGTTTGCACAAACTGGAGTTCCATTGCCTAAAAAGGCCAAGTGATTCCAGGTAGCCTCTTCTGGTGAGAATAAGAAGACCAATGAATCAAGTTAAATAATTTGGATAAAATAGGAGGAAAAATAGTCATCTCTGTTTATTTCAATTCTTATGTAGCTGTTTCTTATAAGCATTACTTCCTTACTTGACATCAAAAACGTTGGCAGCTAATGTCATGACATAAATGGAGCTAGGTCTTGGGCTGGAATTTTATTAACTTCTTGATTGCTTTTATACTAACAAAATGAAAATGTCAAGCCAAAATAGCTGCCTAATCTTTAAACAAAATACAGGGCACCAGAACACACATGAACTGAGAGCCAACCAACTAATGATGGTATTGAGAAATAGGGCAAAGAACCAAGTCAGCATTTATTTACTGTTTTCTTGGAAACCTTGAGGACTATGTTCTTTAAAGGTGGTATAAAACTAACATGCTGGAGGAATAGTAATTTGTGACCCATAAATTGGATCAAAAGAGAGATTTATTTGGATATCATGAAATGTAAATGTAGTAAGATTTCTTTCCATAAAAACTGGATAAGTTCCACAGCTCTCTGA
The DNA here is from genome assembly GCA_032468055.1 of Acrochordus granulatus. Lineage (NCBI taxonomy): Eukaryota > Metazoa > Chordata > Lepidosauria > Squamata > Acrochordidae > Acrochordus > Acrochordus granulatus. The sequence goes on along the minus strand of JANHZU010007835.1, from coordinate 58,390 downwards.
TACTCTTTTGTATAAAAGAATGCTGTGTGCCTATATATATTCTCATTAATTCAGGTCATTTTGCTAAAAGAATGCGATGTGAAAAGGATATACTACTTTTAGAATCTTGCTTAGTTTCTTAGCTTATTTTTGAATCATTTTTCAAGGTATGAAATTCACTTTTATTCAAGATTTGAGGATAGTAGGATAATTTTATTTATTATTATTGGTCACACTTCCCCTTATCTTAATATGCATAGCATGTGCTTTGAAGAACTGATCAAACTAGTCATTCTGACTCAGCTTGTAGTCTCATTCAAACTTCTGTGTTCTTTCTGCCAAAGAAGGAGATACAAGCAAACAGCTTCTAGAACTCCCAAATAAATGCAGTTCTTGCTTTTTAGCTCAGTTTGCAATCATATAGAAAAAGGAAAACCAATAAATTGTGAGGTCTGATATCCAATGCAGCAAAAGAACCAAAACTTATATTTTTTTAAAATAACAGTTAACACTTTATTGTTTAATGAACTATGTAGGATTAGCAATGAAATTTCAAAATCTTTAATAATGTTAGAATAAATGGTTTATAGAGACCAGCTTCTTTCAAATGTGAAATTCCTTTTCTAATCAAATATGTGAAAAGTCAAGATTATAGAAATTGTTGGTCAGTTCAAGTTGTAAAACAAAAGTAATTTTAATTGTATACACATGGATTTTTTATGTTTGGAGAAGTAATTGAATCCTTTTCAGTTTATCAGAATACACTGTTGGTTTTTGTAGTGAAGCATAATAGAGGACTGAGATAATAGGGAGTGAGATAATAGGGAGTAAATTTAAAAATTTTAAAAGTTAAGATTAGGTCTTAGAACCTTTTCAGAGAAGAGATGTTTTTACCACCCAGCTTTTCTTAAATATTGTGTTGTCCTGCTTAAAGTGAAATACATTGTAGAAAGAAGTTCCTTAACAGCATTAATTAAGCAATATCCCAACCCTCTTCCTCCAAAGCAGGAAGCTGGCATTGTATCCTTAAGATTTAGGGGAGACCTTTCTCTAAGTTCTTCATGTCTTCAGTCCTTAAATGGCATACATTTGAAGAAGATACCAAGGTAAAGGTTCATGGAAGCAGTGTATTCACCTTCACAGAGGCTTCCTTGGGTCTCTATTTGCACTCATGGAGATCTTTCCCTGCCACTGTATTCACAATGATGTTTTATGATTTTTTTTGTTCCATTTTCCCAGGCCCCCCTGTCTTCCCCCTAAACCACAGAAAATGAGGAGACCTAGGCCTCTCTCAGTCTATAATCATAAACTCTTTAACGGCAATATGGAAACATTCATTAAGGTATTGGCTGTTTAACAGTAAGAGTCTGTGAACACTGTGGATGTAATGGTAGCATTTTCCTCTTCTAACCACTGACCTGTTTCCTTTTCTTGGACCTGGCCTTTCCCATGCACTGCACATCACACCATGAAAATGGTTGGTATGCTATCTCTCTCTGTGACAAAATCTGCTGGTGCTACATTTGAACTGGCAAGGAATATAGTTCACTCTTGGAGTTTTATATTTTTGTTATCACTCTTGGAGTTTTATATTTTTGTTTACGCACAGGGAAGGGATGAGATAATAAATATTTTTGAGGAGCAATGTGGAAGAGTAGTATTCTTTGTTCCTGTCAGCATGCTAATTTATAGCCTATAATTTCTTATTACTAAAGGCTGAATGACAGTAGTGCTTTGAAACATGGGATTTATTTAGACATCCTGAAATTTAAATGTAGCCTGATATCCTCTTTTAGAAAAAGACTTCTTGTGAATCAAAGTTAAAATAAAAGTGTTTTTTTGAATTTTGGGATTTTATTTACTAAATTTGTATATCTGCTTTATATGTAGCTTATCTAGGCAACTCTTAAACAAGTATGAAATTTAAACTGCAAACGGTAATTGATTAAGAAATAATATAGGTCAAATTTGCCAATAAAGTAAGAGGATTAGGTCATAAAATATAAATGGTTTTAAAGATCTACACCAACAAGCAAGTCTTTATTTGATGCTGGGAAAGTGGTTCCACAGAACTTTTGTTGAAAAGGCTTTTCACCAAAATTATTACTGCTTCATCTCATTTAGCAAGTTCAGAAAAATGTAATAAGGATTAGATAGGTATAAGTTGAGGAAATCAGTATTTAGATTTATTTTTATTGACACTGTTTGTATACTGTTGGCTGCACATTCTATTTCAGGCTTGGAAAAATAAACTAAATGAATGTAAAAATAGATTGATAACGTAGTACATGACAAGTATAACATAGTCCCCGATCTCATTTAATAATACATTTTTTTCTGTGTGCCAATTCAGTTTCTAAAAGTAACTTATATGCTGTGCATTCTAATAATCATACTGAACCCACTCCCCATTCTGGAACATGTTTTAATAGTGGTTGCACAGTTGCCATTCAGATACGATGGTTACTGGTATATAAAGCTGATAGAAGATGCTTGGGATACAGGAGTCAGTTCAGCTTCTGCTAATGGTATTGGACCAATAAGCATACCCAGATTTTTTGCCTCTTCTCTCTTTTTTAAAGAACATTTTAGCAACCTCCTCCCAAATGGCAAAGGGAGAAAAAATAGCTATACAGTATTAACAAAACAAATAGGAAATAATAAGCATTTTTAGTCAGCTGCTTGAAAATGCTAGTTGAATGATAGGTAAAGTATTTCATTTTTAATTTTCATTAGTCAAATATAGCTGTGCTTCATGCAACAGGTATATTTTCTTGATACATATCAAATCCTAAAGACTTCTTTATTGGATTTTTATCTTGCCTTTATTATTATTTTTTAAATAATTCAAGGCAACAAACATAATATGTTTTTCTCTTCCTATTTTTTCCCATAATAACCACCCTGTGAGGTTGGTTGGTCTGAGAGAAAGTGGCTAAAGGTCCCCAAGCCAGCTTTCATTCCTAAGGCAGGACTTGAACTCAAACTTTCCTGGTTTCTAGGTCAGCACCTTAACCACTACACCAAACTGGCTCTCAGTATTAAAGACTTAATATGCACAAGAGTTCATTTTGCTGCTGGATTGCCTGAATCTCTCTGGAAAGTCCAAGAGTTCAACTGACACTAAAGAAATGGACGGTTCAATTAGATTGGGGAACTAGGGTTATCTTGCAGTTCAGTTTTATTCAGTATTCCGTTTATGTACGCCAGGCACACTTATAAAATACAGAAGGATTTGAATTTTTTAAAAGCAGCATAGATCCTTTCAAAGAGAAACACTTTTAAGCTTACCCATTATTGTTATTCTAGTTCAAGAGCAAATTGCTTTGTGAGTGGCTCCATGCTTTTGAGTAAATTAAAACAAATATTGATTTTCAAAAACAAAGTCAAGAGATACACTGACAAGAAAGAAGATGTTTGAGAAAGAAAATGATCAAGAAAAAAGAGTGAATGTCTTTTCTCAAGAAAAATTATTGGTGAATTTTGAAACAAAATGCTCATTTTTACAATAATTCTTGCTATGGCCTGTTCTATTTCATTATATTTTGTTACTGTCACTAGACCAGCATGACCAAGAGTGTACACATTCAGGCTTAAAAAAAGAAAGAAGATAGATAAAATTTAATTTTTTTAAAGGTAAGAATTGTGACAACTGAGCAACTATATTCAGCACTGAATAATCATTAGCTTTCTAAACTAGCAGGCTTAAGGACAAAGCTTATTAACTATATACAGTGTGTATATATATATAGTATGGAGACAGTAAATTAAATATTTTGCCACAATAACAGTAATATAGAAAGACATGAGCTGAAGATTATACAGTACTTTGGACTCCTTGATGCTCTCTGATCTTGGTTGTTTTCCTGCAGATGTTCATTACCAAACTAGGTAACATCATCAATGTTGCACTGATGAAATATGTTCTTGTGTCACTGTTGTGGGCAATGTTTCAAAACATTCCAGTAAGAATACATTTAATTCTTAAGGTTTCAAAGATTAGAGATGAGAAGGGAACCTGATGGAGGCCCAGATTTTCAAAACACATTAACTGATTCTATGGATCTGTATTAAGAATCCATTACTTTATTTTCTCTTATTTTTTCTAAAATTCAGCAAAACGAAACAATTTGGAAAGAAGTCCAATCTTACTCATTTACTTATAACTAGAAGCCACTAGATTGAACAGAAAGAATCAAGCAAAGAAAAAGGAGCTAGGTTTTCTGGTCAAAAAAGCAGATGATTAAATACCAAGACTTGCCACAGTGGCATGGCCTGGCCTGCTACCAACAGAAGTGCCACACTGGAAATACATCTTGCAGCTGCAAATAAATTTGGACAATCTTAGCTTTTTTGTCTAAAATAAAAAGTAATAATTACAGGCGTTCAGCCCAAATAAAAAGAGGTAAAATTATGGTATTAAAGCACTTAAAAAAACATTAAAACAACAGGTGAAACACTAAGCAGATGGAAGGAAACCAAGGCAGGACAGCAAAAGGAAAAAAACATTTTAAAAAATATAGAACACCAAAGCAACAAATTATGGCCATCAAACTTAGGTGCATCCCTGGACACAAAAGACAAGAATTTCTGTTTTTGCCAAGAGGGTTATGAAAATAAAATGATCTGGGCAATAGAACTATGGAAAACTCAATGTGTGGGAAAAGGGGAAATGGCTAGAAGTGTCTGAGAGTCTGTTGCCAAAACAGAATAATTGCATACCAAGCAGTTCTATGGGTGCTGGACAGAGCCTGAACTACTATAGTTCCTTCTAAGCTGCCATTGCATTTGAGCTTTCATAGCCTCTGGAAAATATGCTTAGCCTAACTGTTCTTACTCTTGCTTAATCTTTTCTTTTCTCCCTACTTTGTTGCTTTATTTGCTTATCAGAGGAAGAAGGAATGCTCGAACAAGAAATCAGGTACTGATTAGAGGCCCCCTATCTAGAAAAATAAGTATTATTTATAATAAGTTACTATAGTTCAAGGGATGTATTTCAAAAGATCCTTTCTTTGAAAGAGAAAGAAGAATGAATATAAAAACCATACTTCATGAAAAGGTAACTTTTCCAAACATGTCCGGATACATAGACAAGTATACAAGGTTCAGCATAGTTTTGAATTATGTGAAAAGATTGTTGGAAGATTTAATGTGTTATATGTAAGCATTAGCAGTAGCTTAGCTAAGGTCTGATCTGGCTCATAGCTATGGTCCATATACATTGATTAGATAATCAAGATTCAGCTTCCCAGGAACATTGCCAAATTATCTTTCTTACAGTGGACAGTATAAAGGATGTTCAGAGCACTGTTCGAAAGCTTATGTATTTTAATTTCTTGCTAACTTAGTGACTAAACTAACAGAGTTCATTTTTCAACCTGCAATTTTGCTTGAGTGTGCTTCATCAAATCATTGTGCTCAACAGATCAATATACTCAAATCAAGATATTTTTTTAAAAAATGCCATTTCTTTCCCAAGGATTCTGGACAGGCAATTCCCCTTGTGGTTGAAAGTTGCATTCGTTATATTAATTTGTATGGTAAGTTGAATTGTTCCCCTGTACATGGGCGTCAACATTTTCTTTCAAAGTTTTAGTACAAGTTTGTATCTCCACTGAAATGCAAAAAGATATGTCAGTTTATTTGACTAATTATATAGGACCCAGCTATTTTTATACTTAATGAATAAATACTTGCTTTAACAGCAAAAATGCTTTCTAAATGATAAATATTTGGATATAGAATTGTGCTCATGGACCAAATTATTTGCCTGAACACTTTTGAACAAATTCCACTGAAATATTCCCTTTTCTCCATAGCTGGTGCCTAAAAATTTTTCATTTAGTTTCTTTTTTTTAATAGATTTATTAATTTTCAACCACATAAAAAACAAATAAAATACAGTGTAAAATACATAACAAAACACATAAGAACAAATAAAACAATATCAACAGTACAGTGCAACATAAAAAGAAAAAGGTGGAAGAAGGAGAAGAAAAAAGGGAAGGGGGGAGGGGGAAAAACCTAACTGTATGGATATCCTTCCACAACACACGTTTCCCTCTTACATTATAATCAAAATTACCTATATATTGTACCTTATAACAATTCATTTTTAACTATAGTATAATGTAATATACATATCCTATCAAAGTAGAGGTTACATATACAGTGGTGCCTCACAAGACGAGATTAATCCGTTCCGGAAGAACGCTCTTAGTGCGAAATTCTCGTAAAG
>JANHZU010007835.1:1632-24690 GCA_032468055.1 Acrochordus granulatus | reverse complement strand
ATGTACTCTGCATATAAGTTAAATAAGCAGGGTGACAATATACAGCCTTGCCATACTCCTTTTCCAATTTGGAACCATTTTGTCATTCCATTTCTAGTTCTGTTACTTCTTGACTAGCATACAAGTATCTGAAAGCCTTCTGAATGACCTTGGGCCAGTCACTCTTTCTCAACCCAACTCAGAGAGTTGTTGTGGAGAGAACAAGAGGAGGAAGGCGTGCTAAATACATTTGCTACCTTGAATTATTTGTAAAAATAATAAAGGCAGGATCCAAATAAGTAAAATAAAAATTAAAATACAATGTTTGGAGCTCTTTAGAATAGGTTGTAGATAGATTAGAGGAGTCAGGGTGTACAAAATGAAATATGGTGTGGGATAAATCCATAAAGTTAGAATTTGGGGATCATGCACTGAAATGAAATATGAGAAGAACAAGGATAATGAAAAAAGTTTTCTTCGCATAACAAAAAGCTATGGCCATCAATATACCTATGCACACTGGAGCTTTCCTAATCAATAGTGTTATTCACCATTCAAGTCTCTTTTTTAAGAGGCTCTATAAATTGATTTTATTTGCTGAAAGTGATGCAATCCATTATTCATCAGCTGCTATCAAACTTCATCTGTCAAAGATAAGCCTGCACACACATATAAATACACATAATACACACATACATACACATACATACATATATACATACTAGATTTCTGTTCTAAATGGAGCAGAAGCTGTGTGCTAGCTGAGTCCTAAGGGTATTGCAGGCATGGCAAAGTAATATTTTCCTTAGTTCCTAACAAAACAGAATGATCCATTTGCATGATGTTCTGGTGTTCTTTGTAATAGGCCAGTCTGTGTATTCAAGGGTACTTCATTCATTTCTGGAATAGGAAATAGATTGTAGTATTCCAGTTGTGATCTGGCCCAAAAGCAGACATATCACCCTACTAGGAATAAACCATGTTATTCTGTTCATCCCTATATCTTCATTAATATTTTTTGTTTGTTTTTTGTGTCTTCAAGTCAGTTTTGATTCCTGGGGACTTCTTGGGCTAGCTCTGGCAGTTGTCTTCCCAAGGTTTTTTTAGAAATGGTTTGCCATTGCCATGTCATAAAAACCATTAGTACTCTGAAAGATCTTTATCTCTTCCTCTGTAACGTAGCCTGCACTATATTGTCAATAATATATTTTCTATCCATGTAGTTTTCTTGGTAAAAATACAGGAATGGTCTCCCATTGCCTTCTCCTATGCAGTATGAATTGATGCCTTTGGCACTGTCACTAAAATACCTCCTTGATTTGGCTGGGAAGCTGGGATGACCTTCACGCCTTGGGTGATCCTGCTGGGAAATACCCACTCTTGGCATGCACTCTCTGCATTCTTCACTCATCCCCCCCCCAGGAACAGCTTCCTCTTCCACCCCAATGAGAGAGCACAGCAGGAACCAAGAGGATGAAATCACTCGTAAGTGAAACTAATTAGAAGTCAGTGCAATTGATTTAAAATTGGTACACTATGTTGATAAAATGTACACAAAAAAGCAATCTGGCTCCAATAATTTATACCAGCTGTAATTTTTGAACCATCTACAAGGGCAGCCCCAATTATTCTTCAAGGATAGCAACCAATTGCTATGCATTGTAGCCACTGAAATAGGAAATGATTAATGCATAGATTGCTGTAGCCATATCCATGCTTCAGAAAGAGGTATCTGCTGATACTGTGGGGGAAGAAAGGACTATACCAAGTGTAAAGAGGGGGAGCAGTCATTGTGCATGCTCAAGAGCAGGAGGGCCAACCCCCCTGTGAAGACTGTAAGCTAATCTGCTAAGCACAGATGCCAGGCTGGCAATTGGAGAAATTCTTGTAATCTTGAAACTGCAATTAAACAATAGATTAGAATTATTTTGACCGGGCCTATTTCTTTTTCCTTAACAGATACCCAGGCAAAGATTTATTGTGTTTTTATCTTGTTCATTTATTTATTTATATCTTCCTCTCATTTCTTTTGTCAGTGTTTCACACCCTTGTCCTCTATCCTCTTAGTGGCAGCTATAAGGCTCCCATGGCAGGGAACACCTCTTCCCAATTACCTTTACCTGTCCCATCACATCTAGCAGGAAAGGCACATTGAGGGTCCCATCTGCTAAGGAGTTCCCTAGAACAGGACCAAGGAGATGCACTTTTCTGCTGTGATACCCGCCCTATGGTGAGGTTAGCTCCAATCCTACTAGATTTCTGGAAAGCTTTCAAAATGTGTGGCCTGAGAGTTTCCTGGTAGCAGAGTGCTTGCATGTTTGTTGTACCATATATGACATTCTAATTAATCCTTTCATAATCTCATTTCACCTGTGTTAATTATTTAATCATTTTAATTCATTTTTATATTCTAATAGTTGATTTTACTGTACACTGACCAGAGTCACCTTTTATAAGATGGGTGACCACATAAAATTTTGTAAAATAAATAAAAAGAAGTGAAAATTTCATGTAAGATCCAATCACACAGTAAATAAATTCCTTCCATCCAAAGAAGATGCATCAGGAGACAACAAATATTAATTATATGAGATAGGTGGCACTACTATCTTAGTCTTAAACAGAATGGCTAATATGATATTCTACTATTCCAAAAATGAAAGAAGCAGCATTACATGATGGAATTAAGTTATAGTTGAAAGACTTTACATCTTTTTGAAATCAGAAATATAGCCTCCAAGTACACTAACTGTGTTCCCTTAATATTGTGTCTGCCTGTTCATCTTTACTGCTTCCTTTTTAATGTTTTTAATTATGTTGCATCTAAAATGTCATAATTTTGAGAGTTACCAAGAAAATTGGATCCAAAATATCTTTTCACATTCTCTTGTGTCTCACAGCGAACTCTTTCCAGCCTTCAATTCTCTTGGACTTCAGCTCCTAGAATTCCCAGCTAGAGAACCAGCCTGGGAGAGAGCTGCACTAGACCACTGTATAAGTGTGAAATTATTTAAAGGATGATATGCTGTAGTTCATGGGCAAGTAGAGACTTGATTAGTCTGTCTTTGTCCCATGTAAATTGTTTCATTAGTGCTATAGGAAAGTACTAGTCATTGTTCCACTCGTGGTTATCTGGATCAAACCTTTCAAAGCAAATGAGAAAGGAAAGTAGATCATTATCTAATTCAAGGAATGGTCACTCTTGCTTCTGTTTGTATTTCTGTTTTTTACAGGACATTGAAAAGACCATGAGCACAGCACTGAATGAGCTACGTGAGCTTGAAAGGCAAAATACTGTGAAACAAGCCCCTGATGTTGTCCTGGACACTCTTGAACCAATGAAGAACCCACAAATTGGTTCTGTCAGTTCTGAACCTGCCAGTCCCCTTCATACCATCATGATCAGAGACCCTGATGCCGCTATGAGGCGGAGCAGCAGCTCAACCACTGAAATGATGACGACATTTAAACCTGCTCTCTCAGCCCGGCTTGCAGGAGCTCAGCTAAGGCCCCCACCGATGCGTCCCATCAGACCTGTGGTCCAACATCGATCAAGTAGCAGTAGCAGCTCAGGAATGGGGAGTCCTGCAGTGACACCCACAGAGAAGCTCTTTCCTAACAGTTCTTCAGATAAATCTGGCACAATGTAGCTATTATTCTCACAAAGGAGCATTCTTTGGGAAAATGATGGATCATTCTGATCTTCATTTCTTTTGAGAAGGGGCAGTATGATTGTACAAATGATGTCATTAAAAGAAAAGGCAGGGGAAAGTGACTCTTGTAAAAAATATGATACTTAGGTTTGTAGAACTGGTTTAGAGATTTACACATATAACAACTTTGCTGGAAATATTTGGTACTACCCATGGTCATGTAATGTAATTACCACTGGAATATTCAAATCTGTCTAGAAGTATATATGAAACTTTATGTAGCCCAGTAACAATTTAATAGACTTACCTCACCCTTAGATATCTGCTAGAGTGTGTTTTTGCCTATGTGTATGAATTACACAGCAACAATACATCAAGCAATAGACTATTGATCAGTTAATGAATTGAATTTTCATATCAGTGCAATTTGGCTTTAGAATTGTAAATGAAAAGAAACACTAGTTGTCCTGGAAATAATGAATTCATTTGATGATCAGTTTGGTTCTAGATGGGCGGATTTCTGTCTTCAAATTCATCTCTTAAGGACTGCTTCATTGAAATATGAAAACTTGTTGAAGGAATATGCCAGATGTGGATGCAAAGAGTAAAAAAAATGATACAATTTCCCCTTATACAAAAAGGAAATCTAGGATGTTTTGTATGTATTTCATGTTGTAGCACAGTGTTACATGTGTACAAAAGAAACTCATCTCCCACTGTTTTCAAAACAGAAGAGGACTTTGAAGTAACCTGTGATTGGTAACAATAAATAAATAGGCTAACTTATATAATGGTTGAAATATTTTATTCTCTCATCTCCCTTTTTGCAAATGATTCCTCTGACGAATAAAAAACTGTTTTAACCTGGTTTAAAACAGGCAAGGAGGGTTTTAGTAAAACTGTATTTCTTTAAAGTTACTTAGCAGTATATAAGGGGGTTCTTGGACCAATCCCCTTGCATGAATAGCATGATCCATACTTGACTGAGTTGGGCGTATATCTGAACTGATGAAATGACAATTTGCACTTTCTCTCCTGTATTGTATAACAATATACAGTGATTTGGGGCTTATGGAAATAAAATGTAGTTTAAGATAGGCAAAAAACAAAACAAACAACAAAAACCACCAAGAATTCTAGCAATTTGCATGCTTGCTTTTTTTTTCTTTTCACTGAACTCAAGGCTCTACTTGCTGCTTTTTAAAATCAGCATTTGTGATCAGATGTTTCTAATACCAGCCCTTCAACTAGGATAGATTTGTTGTTTACTTTGAATTCCAGTACACTTAAATTTAACACAGATAAATCTTACTGAATGCACATTTGGTTAAATCTGCATGTTCCCCTGCTTAAAATCACTTGAATTTATTTTGCAATGGCCATCTCTTTGAAAGGAATGTTTTCCGTTTCTTATTAGAGGTCAGTTTTAGTGCCTTCTGGGTAATTGGTAATCTTGAATTTGGCTTGTACTCTTCTAACTCATGGCATACTTTTAACCAAAGTTTATAAGCAGTCCATTTTGCTAAAGGAGGAATATATCTGTCATATTTATCCTCTGATTCCTAATACCATCTGTTTTCAGAAATTGCATAGAAGAGGGACCTATTTTATGGGATAATGTTTTCCTCTATGAAGTGAACTTACAGGACATTATGTGATTCTCATTTTCTATATTTCATCAGTGAACATGCATCATTTCATGAATCTGCCCTTTGCCTGTTCTAGCCTGTTTATATATTGCTGTACTTGCTTCCAGTATGAAAAATAACTGCTGAACTGTACTGTTTCTTCTTCATGCTAAATTTTAATTGCGGCCCTGTGACTCCAAATCCTTGCACTTAATAGATAATTCAGTATATTAGAAATGCATCAATAAAAATAAGAACAACCTTCTCCAATCCTGAAGGAATTTTGATCTTCTCATATATAGTGTGAAAGGAATGTATGTAGTTATTCTAATATTGTTCCTCAGTATAATATAATGATAAATGGTGTTTATCTATATGTCTGCTAATGTGGTAGGCATTTGTAATGCCATAATTAGTTAACAGTGGTAGTTTTTCATTTATGAAATTCTTTAAATCCCCCTTCCAAATTACCTTTGTGTCTCCACGCCTTCCCTAATATATGAATAACCCCTAGTTCATTATGACAGCAAATATTCCATTTGTGGTAGAATAAACCAACAAATGTAGTTTTTGCATGGGTTGAATATTACGAAGTGGGGCAGGTGGGAGAGAGAAAGCCATTTGGCAAACTGTTCTATCTTCATTGCGAGTAATATTTTTTTCTTATGTTGCTTTACGGAGAAGAGATGCTTAGATTACATTTGTGTGTGTTACACATATTTTTAAAAATGATTTGAGAGCCGAAGAATTATCTGAAGTTTTACTTTTCTCCTTAAAGATATGATACATTCTACCTTTCATTAAATTATTTTTGTTTCTATTTTTTTCATTGGTTGTTAGTGGTTTTTTTAAAATTTGTTTTTAACTCTTTAAGTGCCTTTTGAGCACTGGAACAAATCTTTGGATTAAATGTGCTTGGGAGATGGACATATCAAAATATCGCTTGTACAGTTTCTTCCATTTCTTAAAGAACAAGAATTGTCTTTAAATTTTAAGAAAAAACTATTCAGTCTTGTCAAATTGGTGTTCACTATTAGAAATTGTGAAAGAGTTCTTTGTCCAGCTCTTTGTCATTTTAAATAATAATACATGGAATGAAGCTGAACAACTAACAACACTTTCTCTTAGGAAGTGCTCGTCTCCCTGATGCGTAGGCTTCAGCTAGCAGCAGTTTCTTCTTTTAAACATATTTTGTCCTGCAGAAGTGCCATTTCTTAATTGTCATGCACAAGGGAAATGCTTGATAGATTCATCTCTGTGTTTTCAGACACATTTGGGCATGGCTTGACCCAACCTAACAAAGATTTCAAGAGAAAATGTAAAATGCATACAAGTAGCAAATGAAAAGAAAATGTGTGTGTGTGTATGTCTGTTTGTAAGAGAAAAGGGAGAGTGAGCACATGTTAACTCACTTTTAAAGGGGAACGGATAAAAGTTTTTTTTCTTACCACACCAATTCTGTCTTATCCTCCCAATGCTATACAATGAGAATGCTAAATAAAAATGATATTTCTGTTGAAAATATCCTTGTAGTTAAATAATGATGATATCCATGTTGTTTAATATCTTTAATAATAAATCATAAAATTATTCCTGTTGGTTGACATTTAATCAAACCTAAAAGTTACAGTCATGTGAAAAAGAAATACATTTTCTTTGAGTTCTATGGTTTTTCATATCAGGACAGAGTAAAAATCATCTGGTTGTTAGCAGTTCTTAAAAGTAGGTTAATACAACCACAGATGAACAATAACACATGACATATTACACCATGACATCATTTATTTGGCCAAAAAAAAGCCACAATAGAGATGCCATACTGCTTCCATAGGTATGAAGAGGCTAAGTAGCAGCCAGGTGCTGCTATCAAGTGCCCTTGATCAATTGATCATCAGCAAGTGTGACTAACTCTATAAAAGCCACAGTTTTAGGAGTTTGCTGGTCTCCAGCATGGAGGTGTGTGTTAACACAATGCCAAAGAGTAAAGACATCAGCAGTGATCTTAGAGAAGCAATTGTTGCTACCCATCAATCTGGGGAGGGTTATAAGACCATTTCCAAATAATTTAAAGTCCATCATTCTACAGCGAGTAAGATTATTCATGAGCGGAAAACATTCAAGACAGTTGCCAGTTTTCCCAGGAATGGAAGTCCAAGGGTGACATCTCAGACTCTGCAGGCCTCAGTTAGCATGTGAAATGGTAACATTCATGATACAATTAGAAAAAGACTGAACAAGTATGGTTTATTTGGAAGGGTTGCCAGGAGAAAGCCTCTTCTCTTTAAAAAGTACAAGGCAGAAAAGCTTAGTTTTGCAAAGTTGCATTTGAACAAATCACAAGGCTTCTGGAAGACTGTCCTTTGGACAGACAAGGCCAAAGTGGAGATGTTCAGCCATAATGCACAGTGCCACATTTGGCAAAAACCAAACACAGCATAACAACACAAACATCTCAAACCAATCCACAAGCACGGTGGTGGAGGGGTGATGATTTGGGTTTGTTTTGCAGCCACAGGACCTGGGTATCTTGCAGTAATTGAGTCAACTATGAACTCATCTGTATGCCAAAGTATTTTAGGATCAAATGTGAGGCCATCTGTTTGACAACTAAAGCTTGGCTGACATTGGGTCATGCAGCAGGACAATGATTCCAAACACACAGCCAATCTACATCAGAATGGCTAAAAAGAATTAAGGTGTTGCAATGGTCCAGTTGAAGTCCAGACCTCAACCTGATTGAAATGCCATGGCGGGACCTCAAAAGAGCTGTGCATAAACAAATATCCACAAACTTCAATGAAGAAAAGCAATATTGCAAAGAAGAGTCGGCCAAAATTCCTCCACAACCATGTGAGAGACTGATAAAACCATACAGAAAATGATTACTTCAAGTTATTTCTACTAAAGGTGGTTCTACAAGCTATTGAATTAACTTAGTTTTTCACACATGGCTTCTCCATTTTGGTTTTCTTTTTGTCAAATAAATGATGACATGGTGTCATATGTTATGTGTTGTTGTTCATCTGAGGTTGTATTTACCTACTTTTAAGAACTGCTGAGGACCAGATGATTTTTACTATGTCCTGATACTTAAAACCATAGAACTCAAAGAGAGTATACTTTTTTTTCACATGACTGTATCTTCAGTATAGAAACTGAAGAAGTAAGGGAAAAGTACACAGCCTCAGTCTTGAGTCAGCCTATTTCATCATGTTCCATCTTAACTGTGATTTCCTGACCTATGCATTAATTTTAGATGAGGACAATGAGATGTTTTGTGATTCCCATTGTCCTAAGCACATGCCACAATTTAATATACTTTTAAATGTACCAAATACTTAATATATAAATGAAGCACCCATTTTTCCTGCCACATTTTAAAACTTGATAGCTAAACTGATAGCTACACATATACTATTGTATTTTAATATAACGGAATGCATATGAAAATTTTGATATACAAATTGGCAAAATGAAGCAAAATTATACCTCCTCACAATTTGGACATCATACATGGATTCTGAAATGTTTATGGAATCAAAATTTAACATAGCTATCTATGCCTGCAACATATGCAGATACTTGCAAAAACTGTCATTAGGCATTACTGTTCTTGATAGTCTCCATGTGCTGACTTAATTAGTTCAGTTGCTGCCACTGACATATAATGATGCATAAGAGGTCTAAAGTTAAAGGAGACCCTGCCAGTCGTGACCGACTCTAGGGTGCAGTGCTCATCCCCGTTTCCAAGCCAAACAGCCAGTGTTCGTCCTGGGATAGCTCCGTGATTATGTGGCCAGCATGACTAGATGCCATAGGCACATAGACACTGTTACCTTCCCGCCGGAAGGGGCAGTACCTATCTAATCTACTCGCGCTCACGCGCTTTCGAACCACTAGGTGGGCGGGAGCTGGGGCGAAACAGCAGGAACTCACCCTGCTGCTCAGCAATGCCAGGTTGCGAACTCGGGCTGCCGACCTTCCAGCCAGCAAGCCGAGCTCTTAACCACTTGCGCCCTGCACCCCCATAAGAGGTCTATATGTCCCTAAAAAATAGGTTAATATTGTCTCTCTTGCTGACAAGTCAGCTATCAACACACTAATGCATAAATAAGATTTTAAATTTAGCAATACATGTGCTGTTCGTGGCACTGATGAATCATGTCATTTAATCAACAGAGACTAAGCAAATCAGAATTAGCATTCAACACTCTTGAAAGTTTTGCCACATAAACATCATGTGTTTTACAAAACCCTACATGCATCAACTCTTTTCAGTAGTGTACTTCTAATTAGCTAAGACTTTTTGACTGGAAGTTATCTGACTGTGCCCTGCAGTCTTGCTGTTCTTAAATGGTTTTTGCTTTCTTCACACTCTTGAGTTACAAGTAACATAAAGCAAAATTCTAAAAAAGGGATCATGTTTCAGTAGAGAATATTTATTCTCTAAGAATAAGAATATTAATTCTTCTAAGAAGAATATTAATTAAGAACATTAATTAATTAATTCTTCTAAGAAGAATATTAATCAATTATTAATAATAATATTAATTAATATTAAGAATATTAATTCTTCTAAGACTGGACAACAACTTGATAAGCATTGAGAGAATATACCTAAAGACATATTTGTCATGAATAGAGGCAACTGCTAAATTGTGAAAATTCACCTTGAATGTTTTATTTAAACTCTTATGTATAATGTACAATTGTATCTGTAGAAGAATCTTAATTTGAACATTTTAGCCATGACTTTTACAAATTCAGGTCTATGATAACAAAGACTAAAAAATATTTAACTAAAACATGATCCCTATAATGCAGGGGTGCCCAATCTTGACAATTTTAAGATATATGGACTTCAACTCCAACAATTTCTCAGCCAGCTACAGGTGTATCAACAAGCTGAAGTCCACATATCTTAAAATTGCCAAGGTTCAACATGCCTGCTCTAATTCAACATTCTGATTCATAGAAGGGCCATCCAGGATGCATCAACAAGCTTAAAAACAAAAACAGGAAAGTAAAAGCTCTGCTTCACTGCTGCTCTTTGGCTACTAGTATAACAAACAATACTGCGTGTTATTCAGGAAGCAGCATATAACAAGACTACCTCAATCACTGCTACCTCAATTCTTCATTAATTTAATAAGCTGCTAGACATACCATGTGCTTCATGTTATCCATGCATATTCAGTAAAATATACTTATTAAAATCAAGTTGGTTTGAAATTAAACAGTAGGGTTTTTTTAATTTACTGGAAAGCAAATTAAAGATTGAACAAATGGTTATCAGAATTGTTGGAAGACCCCCTAGCCTGTTATAAATCAGTAAATCATTAAAACTCAGCAGTGGTCTTGAGGATTTCAGCTACAATTTATAGATGACATAAAAAGTTTTACTTTTCCAGTTCCTTCTCTATAAAGCCCACAGTCTAGGTAGGAAGATTACTTTAACAGTCTTTAGGACTTGTTTAAATGACTAACACTGAAAAGTTGAACATTCAGCAAGTGGTCAGGAATAAAGGACTCTTTTGAACAGGCCAGGAAGCAAAAACATCAAGGAAATCGACATCAAATACTGTATATGCATATTTTTATCACAGGAGTACATGACACAGCAATTTATGGTGCTTTTACCTAACTAAATAAGTTACTTTCAGCCCACCTATTTCAACTCCAGCCGCACCTCAAAACATTTACCACAGTATTTGACACAAGAAGACTCAAAGCATACAATGAACATTTGTGGCATAATAAATACTAAGATCAACATACAACTAAAGATAAAAATTGAAGATTTTTTGGAGTTCTTTACCTAAGAGAAAAATGCTATTTTTTCACATGATTCAGGGAGGTTAAAAATTGACCAAAACATAGACATTCTTCCTAGATTAAAAAGGTCTGCCTGCATGCTGAATTTACAGTAATTCTATGTTTAATGCTTAAAATAAGGCTAATTTTATTCTCTGTGCAGTTATCTTTTGTTTCATCTCTGCAGAAGGATAGAGGGTTAAGTTCTCAGGATCAAGTAGACAGGTTCCAGTATGACAAACTTTCTAGTAAATTGTGTTTTCTCTTTTTATTCATAATGTATTCCCTTTCAGCCATCAAAAGCTAATAATGTAAGAGACATTTTTGCTCAAGCAGGTAAACAAACAGATCTTCCTTTCCAAGCTCCCTTCTTACAGCTTTGTTTATGAAGCAGTTGGTATACAGTAAAGATCAGCAACTTAAATTTCTTGCTTACTTGTTTTAACGTTTCTAAAATATTTCCCAGCCTACAAATTAATGTTTCTTCTGAAGCCAAGAAGCTAACTTTTTTTGCTGCATTAGAACACAGCTATCCATGCAGCTATGCTCAGCTTCCCTCCAAGAATTAATCAAGGACATTAATGACAGCCAGCAATCACTCATGACAGGCAATACATTGATCCTCTTTCTTTTAATTTTCTGTGCCTTTTAGTCAGATAAACAGGAAGGTTTGGTCCTTTCTCAGCTTCAGTGGTCTTCCATTCTGAAGCCACAAGTTTTCAACAGCCAAAGTTGATTAATCCATTTTGGTTTTCTAACTATCTTCCCAAAATTTCAGATCTAATAGCTCCTTTCCTGCCAGTATATCATCCCTATTTTTTTCTTCCTTTGTCTTCCATTGTGAAAAACAATGTATGTGGGAAACATGATTTATTCTAGTTTTCCTAAGGCATCAGCTCATCATCTTCCAAGTATGGCTTATCTGACTCGGAGATCAGACATCTGATTCAGATGGAGATGGCAATCTAAGGTGATATGGTAAGGCACTGCACAGGATTTTGTATGTGTTCTGTTTTCTGTTTGTTCTTTTTAGAACCCTATATGGGATAGACCCTGGTTACCAACTGACTCCCAAAACACCTGCTTCATCAATTCAATCCTGCAAGGTAGGTACACTTTTGATGAAACTATATCATCTATCAGTACCCCAGAAGTGTGTCTTCTCTAGATATCAGCACTTTCCTTCTGAAATGAGGTTCCCCCCAAGATCAAGATGATCCTCACACTGCTGTTCTTTAGAAGACCCATAAAGACCTGGCTCTTTACCTACGGCTCTGGCAAGGAAGAGTAAGATTCCCCACTTCATCATGCTTGCCATTTTTATCTTTATCCTTTACACCATATTGTTTTATTGTAATTTGATTGTTGTGAGTCTCCCAGAGTTGTTGAGAGTATACAGCATATAAGTTTAATAAATTATTATTAGTTTTTGGGAAGCAAATCAGTTTAAATGAAGGTCATATTTTTAGGTAAAAACTAGTCTTGTATGTTAAATCACTCTTAAAAAAAGTAAACTCCTAGGTAGTTTATAGGATCTAGACAATAAACAATAAATATAAGTACAGTTTATTTATTTTAGAGATTTTTAGTGAATTCAATAATATCCCCAAACCACAATATTTAATTGAATTAATAAAGGAACAAATACTATTATTTATTCTGAATGCCAAATTTAATAAAATCTACTCTTGCAATCAGAAATTCTGAATGCTGCTCAACTGATGCTTTAGTTTACCATATCTGAATGGAGCAGAGTAAGCCACTGGAACACAAAAAGTAGTTGGTTATTTAGACCCTTGACAATCTAGATTCAGGTAAAGATACAGGGCAAATGCTGTACTGGTTGATATCACAATGACCTATGGAGGATTTGGATGCGGGGAGCATAACTTCTAAAAGCTAGATCTCTCAGTGGTCTTTAATACCATCAACTGCAATATATTGCTGTGTTGTCTGGGAAGAACATGATTCTGTTCCATTCCTTCCCAAGTGGCTGATTTCAAAAGGTATGGGAAAAAGCTTTCAGGTACTCTACCCTGTTCCAGGGCTTGATTCTTCCTCAACCCCGTGTACTTAAGAGCTACACAAAACATAGGTCAGTTTAGTTTACTGCAAAAATTTGCAGAATATATAATCAAAGTTAAAATCATAAAACATGTAGAACAGCATGCCTTGTTGGAGGAGAGTTAACATGACTTCTGCAGATTGTTCTGCCTCATTAAACTGCTTAAATTCTTTGAAAGTACCAAAAATATGCAGATGGAGGAAATCCTATTGTGTATTCCTGAATTTTCAAAAAGCTTTTCACAAAGTTTCTCTTTAAAGACTTATAAGTAGTTGAACAATCATGGAATTGCAGAGGTGATATAGACTGGTAAGTTACTGAGCAATCAGAAACAAAGAAAATGAATAAATAGGCAATTTAAACAAATAAGAAGGAGGATCTGCTTTCAACGTCTATCTAGTAAATTAGGAACATTTTCAGATGAAACAAAATTATTTAATATGTTGAAAACACAAATTGACAACAAAGAGCTCCAAAGCGTTCTTTCCAAAATGTAATAAATGGGCCAATAACAGGATGCATCTCAGAGCCATGAATCCATGTTTTACTTATAAAATTCTAGATACTGAACTATCAATGGCCACACAAGAAAGAGATCTTGGGATCATTGTATATAGTTGAATTAAATCATCTACACAGTGTGCAACAATTGTAAAGAAGTCAAATTCTATGCTAGGTTATTAGAGAACAAATCAACTGATTATTTAATGCCCCAATACAAATATACAGAATGGCTACATCTAGAATACTCTACGTAGTTCTCATCTCTGCAATTCAAAAAGCTTACCATATAGCTGAGAAAGTACAGAAAAAGACAATATAATCAGGAAAGTTGAAAACCTTGTGTATAAGGCTGCTTAGCTTACAAAAAAAACTTTTATGAAGAGTTTTCATTGAGGTTTATAAAATTATACCCAATAAAGAGAAATAATATAAAGTGTTTTTTCTCCATATCCTATAATACGTAGACCTATAGGTTAACCAATTAAATTGATAAGATTTAGAACTGGCAAGAAAAAATATTTCTTAACACAGTGTACAAGCAGCCTATGAAACAACATTGCCACTAAATACAGTGATGTCCACCAATTTAAATAGTTTCAAATTTCTAGAAGACAAGTTTATTTATTAAATTTATACACTGTCCAATTTGCTGAAAGTGACTCAGATGGTTTATAATAGTATAAATAAAATAAAATAAAGTAAAATAATAAAAATAAAAGAAATGAACAAGATGGCAGGAGGCTAAAATGGAAATGGAATTTTCTTTTCAAGTTTTTTATTTTATTATGCAAAACAAAAAACAAAGAAAGAACAAACAACAAAATTACAAACATATTCAACAGAATGACTTCCAATTTTCTTGGCAAATGGTGAACAAAAACCCCTTAAAACAATCCATGTTTTATTTTTGTGGTTATAACTTCTACTTTTCCCATTGTTCTATCAATATACTTATTAATTGAATCCACAAGTCAAAATGTGACTGGTTACCATGTCATACAAATAATCAATAAATGGCTTCCAAATTTTTCTAAACTTTGTCAATGTCCTTTCCTTTATAACGACTATCAAGTTAACCATTCCTGCTAGTACCACAACCTTTAATAGACACTCCCTTACTGTAGGCAGTGACTGTTTTTTCCAGTGCTGGGCCAGAAGCAGTCTCGTGGCCATTGTCATAAAGGGGTAAGATACCACGCGCTTTTTCTAAATGCGTATCCATCATTCCTAATAGAAAAATGTTCAGTCTCATTTGGAAGTCCATTTTCAAGATTTTTTTGAATAGTTCTGCGTGTGTATGTGTATATATATAACTATACACACACACAACTAATACACATACACAGCTCCATCCAGAATTTTTTTAACTTTCTTATAAGACCACCAGAGGTGATAAAAAGTCAATTCTTGTTGTTTACATTTCCAGCAACCATTTGATATTCATTTATATATGTGAGCAAGTTTATCTAGTATCAAATACCATGTACACATCATTTAAAAATTTTCTTTAAGATTATAACATACTGTAAATTTGAGATCCTTTAACCACATATTTTTCTATTGTTCAAGTTAGATATTGTATTGGAAACTTTTTGCCCATTTTACCATACAGTTTTTCACCAATTCCTCTTCAGTTTCCAATGATAATAATAAATTTATACATTTTTGTTCTAAGATGATCATCCTTTGAACATAGTTCAGTTTCAAATCCCAATGAAATTCATAAATTTTCTTATCAGCTTTACATCTTTCTGTTAGTTATAGATACAGAAACCAATGACACCTGAAATCTTGTAAAGTCAAATCTTTTCTAGTTTTCAACCTGATATTTTGGTTATACACCAACAAATCCTTATATATTATCCAATTATTAGTACCCAACATCTCTTTTCTATGAAAAGCTTCTTGTGGGGATAACCATATAGGCAGCTTAGGGCAAATTCTGGGTTTATATATGTTCCAGATTCCTAGGATGGCATGCCAGATAAAATGATTTTTAAAATCCACATTGGCTTTTATCTTATTGTAACACAGATAGGCATGCTACCCAAATCTCAAGTCATAACTTTTCTAAACTTAATAATCTTGTTTTGTTAATGTTATCTATTATTTTGCCCAAACTAAACAAGATGCTGAAAAATATAATTTTAAATTTGGTAAAGCTAAACCTCCCCTCTCTTTTGCATCACACATAATTTTTTATTTCACTCTAGTTTTTTTCCCTTGCCAGATAAAATTAGGTATCTAAAATGGAGGTGGAATTTTCAAACTAGCAGATACCTCTAAGATGGCATATGGCTGCCTGGACTCTAGGCCAATCTGTAAAATGTTTTTAGGCATTTACAAAAGGTGAAAATGGTGGGGGGCTGATCTCATCTTGAATGGTATGATGTTCCATGGGATGGGTGCCATGACAGAAAAGGCCCTTCTTCTGGACCCCGCCAACTGAAATTCCCTGGCTGACAGATTCCATAGCATGACCTTATTGCCCTCACAAGTCTATCAATGGCTCTACCTTAGACGAGTGGCCATCGCCTCCAGGCACAGGGTTAATCTATCTATAAAGAAGGGTTCCTTCTATTTGTGGCATTTCCAGTTTTTTTTATAGGCTTTTTATTGAGATGTTTTGCTTTCAATTGTAATTTTACATTTTATGACTATCTCATTAATTATTCAGACTAGTAAAAAGGAGGTTATAAGACTTGTAGCATATATTACAAGGACCTGCCTTTGAAGAAACTTGGATGCTGGGTACTAATTTAAATGTAAATAAGGTGCTTTTTTGCTAAATGAACACAGAATGTTTAGCAGAGTAATGTCTGTGTTATAGCTGCTACATTGTCTACTAGTTTGTTTCCATACCAATTCAAAATGCTGCTTTAAAGCACTATGTGGCTTGGTATTCACTTCCAAAACCAACTATTGTTCTGTGCAATCTCTAAGTGTCAAGTTTGCTAAAAAACAGAATTATACAAGCCATGATATCTCCTGTGACACACTACGGAAGTAAAAGTTGATCTTTAAAGAAACAATACAGGAAGAGCATTGACACCTTTGAACAATGAAGTTAGAGAAGACTCCCAAGTATACCATGAAAGAAAGAAAACAAATTGATGGATCATCAAACAAATAAACTCAGAGTTCTCACTCAATGCAAAAATGACCAGGCTTAAATTATCCTACTTCAGGTACATTGGGTGAAGACCCAGCTCTCTGGAAATGCTGGGAAAAGTAGAAAGAGAAGAAGAGAATGACCAGCAGCAAAGTGGATGGACTCAGTTACAATGGCCAGTGCAACACTGGGACACTTGAAAGAATAGGATAGATTGTCATGGAGAAAATCTATGTGGTTGCTAGGAGTCTACAACAACTTGGTTCAAAATCATCAATCAATGTTAAGAGTTCCCACCCCTTGGGAAGTAAGAGCAGTGAAACCTTGACACGCATTGCAAGTAGGTTCCCTTCCTCCCTCCCCCCACAACCATCTAATC
Source organism: Acrochordus granulatus (assembly GCA_032468055.1). Taxonomy (NCBI): domain Eukaryota; kingdom Metazoa; phylum Chordata; class Lepidosauria; order Squamata; family Acrochordidae; genus Acrochordus; species Acrochordus granulatus. The sequence continues at coordinate 7,556 of JANHZU010007835.1, read as the reverse complement.
ATCAGAGACATGGAATGCCTCCATCTTCTAGTCTTCAAAACTTTAAAAAAAAACATCTTCCACAGAATGAATGAGTGCACTGACAGCTATGGGCTGACTTAATTAGGCAAGATTGATAATGGTTTTAAACACTGTATTCTGTTTTGCAAACCACCTGGGATCCTTTAAGAAGTGAGTGGTAATCGTGAAAATAAACTAAAACCATTCTTACAATGAAAGTGGTCTATATTACTACATAATCTTTAGGCCCAGAGAAACCTTTTTCATCTGATTGCATGACAAAATTCAACATCTCAATTTAGATAAAATAGAAATATTTCCCTTCATCCCCCCTCTACTGCCAATATGCTACCCAATCAACATAGTGACATCTGGACAGATTCAATTGTTTTAATGGGAAGGAGTATCTACTGACTGCTTTATTTGCAAGTATACTTTACTGAAATGCAGCTGTAGTTTCCTTTTCAACTGTGGTATCCTTGTCAATCTATTTCCTACAAAGCCATTTCATTATTTTTTGCCATTCCTTTTCCTACTCATTGCTGCAAGATGTTTTGTGAAAGTCATCTGAAGGCTTTTAATAAAGATCACAAGAAAGGTTTAGCAAAGGTCACTGTATTTCTTCATATATCAAAATCAGTTTTAGCCCCAGTAGCCAAAAATTAGCAAAACAGCATCGTTGACCATATCAGCAATCACATATATTATTCCATAATAATAAGAACAGCAGAGACAACTATGTAACCTTTGTTTTAAGACATTAAGTGGAGTGGTATGCTTTGCTTTATGACAGAAGATAATTTCAGCTTTATTAAATATTCTGAATTTAGATGGGCTGGGTATTCTTTTGCAGTAAATCCAGCTTTGTAACATCCTATTTCATGAGTAATACTACTATTGTATCTGTTTGGAAAATGTCATGATCCAATTTGAGTGATAACTGCATAAGAAACTACACTGTCCATAAGGTTTTCTTTGCATTCAGTATTACCATATAAGTGAAATTGTTCCAGTGGTCCTCACTACATAAACACAAATATACCTTTTATAATGCCATATGCAATTTATAATGTTATCCTACACCTTACTGCCTAAATTAAAAGGAATATAAAATTGCAGTCTAATTTCATTCCCAGATGAAAGAAAAAAATAATCTTTACTCATCAGCAGTTTTTACTCACCAGAGCTTTCTAGCCATTATGTTCCCTTTAGTTCTTAAACAATACTTGCAACACAAAAATTATAATGAAATAATGCGAGTGCTTAGGACACTGGGCTTGTTGGCCAGAAGGTCAGTGGTTCAAGTTCGAGACCCAAGAGCCAGCATATAACGAGGTGAGATCCCATTGTCTACCTTGCTCCTGCCAACCTAGCAGTTCAAAAGCATGTAAAAATACAAGTAGATAAATAGGTACCACTTCTGTGGAAAGGTAACAACGTACAATGCACCTCAGTATATAGTCATGCAACCATATGACCATGAAAGCATCTTCAGGCAATGCTGACTCTTCAGCTAGGAAATGGAGATGAAAATCCATTCACCACTCCCTAGAGTGAGCACGAGTGGCATTACCTTTTTAATAAAGTAAAATGTTAAGTCAGCATCAACTTTAAGAAAAGATTCTTACTGTCTTTTAACATTTAATAAATATTAAAAGGGTATCAGAACACCCATACAAAATAGGCCAGTGATGCCTGAGCCTAAAGTTTGACAAATTATGAACAATTTAAATCTGTTTTGGGTGAGAGAGTATTCTTATCAGTAGAAGACAATATACAAGTAAAGCAAATTCCAGGTTTGCAATAGCGTCTAAAACGCTGTAACACTTACTATATGGAAATAGGCTATGGTCCAAATGACAACAATAAGGCCATTGTGCTGAAATCAAACCAAGTTGTAAGAAACACATAACTCTTCTGATAACCCAACTGTATTGGTTGACATCAAAGTATTTCTGGACACCATTCAAAATACTGGTCATGACCTATATAAACCAATTTTATTTGGGATCCTTATGAGCCTAGTTGATTCCTGAAAGAAAGCATAATAAATAAATTATCAATTAATAATTAAAAGCTAATCAATATAGTTGTAAAGAAACATTTAGTAGGTTTTTGTACTCAATTGAGCAATAAGAAACAGTAACCTAATATGGCTATGTAACTGGGGTTTAAAAAGTCTATATGACCATTAGATTAGATGATAGCCAAGAATTAGGGCTTTCAGTATGCTGTTATCTTGTGGTTATCTGTATTTTTGAAGTTCAGATTTGGTAATCTACAACTATACAATTAACAAATACCTGCCCAGCCTTTATTTTTATTTCTGCTTTATAAATTTAAGGTTTAATTTTTGTTAATATACAAAAGCCTTTCTTCTTTCCATAAAGATATTTGTATGTCAATCTGTTTTACGTTATTCCACTTTAGGCTAATAAACTATTTTTTTTCAATTAAAAAAGCAGTTCCTTTCATAAAATGAAAATTCTGCTATTGGTAGCAACTCAGTTGATAGAACAATTTTTTTCTAATAATTTGACTCAATGAAAACAAAATCTTATTTCATCTGTACAAATATAGATACATATGCCAAGTTAAAGATAGCTGACAATTCTTCTGAAAGATTATAAGAGACTACAAGAGGGCATATTTACTTTGAAGATTTTGAAAGGAAACTAATAGTGTCAGTCTTCTCCTCTCACAAAAATAATTGGAGCAAAAACCTAGCAGAGAGCATTGCCAATATGATATTTTGCCTTCATCATTAAAATTCAACTATCTCACTTAAACATATGTGTCCTGTAATCCTCAAAAAGGGAATACAATTTTCAAAGAATAAAATATTCAGGACCATAAATCATATTTTATTAGTTTAATTTTGCAGTATTTTAAGTCAAGTATTCTGCTACAATTTTTCATAAAGAATTCTAATAAAACAATCTTCTGTTTTGGTATTGTCATTTCATATTACTGTTGGTGATATTTTGGTTATTATTTATGAGTTTTGTCCCATGGACATTTTATTTATTGCACTGTATCCTATGGTATGAACCACCATGAGTATTATAGAAATGGACAGGATACAAGTTTAATAAATAATAATAGCAATAAGTTTAGCACTTAAGTGCTGTTTATAGAAATATATTCCATCAACATTTTTCTCTGTTTTCTGTTATTTTCTTCTGCCAAGGCAAAGGAGTAGACTGACCTCAGCCTTCTCTAGTTTACTTCTCCCCTTTCATCAGCTGCAGAAGTCATCAACATGTTAAATTCAAAGAAGGAATGCATATCCAAATTTTCTTAATTTCAGGCAAATGTTATCTATAGTTGCACACCTACGCTCTTTTGCATTTCTAGCCATGCCAATACCCAAAGCACCATTTCTAAACATAGTTCCCAATACCACAATGCATTACCTCAATAAAAAAGAAAGTTTTTATGGGAATTGGAGAGAAGGAATTTATCTGTTTTATCATATTCTCAAGGAACCTGCAAATGATCTTCCCAATTTAAAAGAAAATTACTTCAGGAAAAAAGTTAAGCTTCAAATCCCAACTCTAACCTACACATATTCAACTAAAATACAATAGTAGAAATAAAAAACTGAATCAAATACAATAGGATATTTAGACACCTATTGAACAACCTACAGATATGAGTTACATTCTTCCTCAAAATAAATAGTATTTTGTGACTAGAAAACCCATCAAGAACCCATCAAACAATGATCAGGAATCTATTTTAGCATGGTACCTTACCTATTTTATGCTAAGGCTATTCAACATACACCACCAAATTAAAAAGAACACAACACAATATACTCATTTCCTAACTAGAACATTAATCAAAAGGTACCAAAGGATACCTTTTTTGAAATATCACCTTAAGAAGGCACCAGAAAATCTCATCAGAATTAGAGTTTATATATCATATATGTAAAGAATAAAAACATAATATTTGTATCAGTGAATTTTAAGATGATAGCCTGCTTCAGTCTCAGATATTTTACACATTTTGCTTGTAAAAGTGATAACTGCCAATTCGTTTAACAATATTTAAATAATTAATATCATTTAAATATATTTACAAATGCAATCTTGCCCGAGGTCAGGGCAGGGCTAAATGGTACTATGTACAAAGTATGGTTTGGTTTGTAAGCTACCTTGCTTATCCATTTTTATAAACATGCAAATGTAATAAAAGCCAAACAAGAACCAGTTCTAACAACAGATTTCATACAAAGATCATTCCACTGAGGAGGACAGCACAGCACAAGTAATACTTCTTGGGCAGATGATGAAACTTTAGTGTTATTACAGCCAAATATTTCAAACTATAGAACCATAGCTGTAAACTACAACAGTTCAAATACAAATTCAAATACCTTAAATATACCAAAATGATGATTCTAGACCAACAGCAAATACTATGTTACCAGGGGCGCACAACAAGGATACTACAATATTTTCTGCTTGTTCATTAAAACTAAGCCATTTACAAAGACACCAATAAAATCTTGACTTAATTTCAGCATGCATGAACAAGTCAACAGCTAAATTAAAGGAGGCATGTTATAAACTGTACCACTGCAAAAGCATTTCTTAATCTATCCCAACCAGTTTCCATCAGCAGTTTAACCCTACCCTCCTATAGTTGCTGCTTTAAATAAAAGGCCACTTTCTCCTATCACGACTTAACTAGATGTTACTCACCAACTCCTCTTTTTAAGCCCCTTCAGTCTTTATTAAGTACTTCATTAAAAAATTAATCACAGCATCAAAGCAATCAAAGGAAAGCACCATTTTTAAGAGGCTTTATGGATGAATATAACATCTTCTCACTGTAATTTTTAATACAAGGTATCTCCGAAAAAGATTCATATTCCTAAATTCAAACCATACCACAGGATTTCTCTTTGCATCTAAGACTGTAACTTAAAAACTTGTTTGAAAGTTATTCCATCAAACTGAGGCTTCCCTCTCTCTCTCTTTATATATATATATATATGTATATTGTGTGTGTAAGTGTGTGTGTCTATGTATGCGTGTGTATATATATATGCAGAATTATTTAATATAGTCTGAGAAGAAAATTAGCATCAAGATAAAATGAAGACAATCATGAAGAAAAGTATCTGTGGATTATATATATAAAAATACAATAAATGTTGTAAATGTGTAGCCAGCTTTTGGTATATGAATGAGCCATCTATCTGTTCCATCCTTCCTGGAAAAGTCCGGACATCTACAGGGTTATAGGATAGTCCTGGGTTATCTGGGTTCAGCTGGCAATATTCCGTTCCACACAACGACGCCATTCTCTGATCTTGCATTAAGTGGCAAACCTAAATCTTGCACCGTTTCTTCCAAAGAGGGACAGGCAAATAGACCCCTCTCAAAGGCAAGGGAAAGTGCAATGAAGCCAACTCCTGTGCCTTGCTCCCCCCACCCACCGAGAGATTCGCCCTCCACCGAGAGGGAGATCTCTTTTGGGAACGCCACACCCACAAAGGCTCGGGATGACAACAGCTCCGAGGACGGGAAGGTGTCCGCGCTCCCGACCTCGCTCTTCTCGGGGAGCGGGGCTGGCTACGCAGGGAGCTCGGGTCCGCCAGGCGAGATCCCGATCGGGTCTTCTCCGGAGCGTCGAGGCAGAACAACCGGGTGGAATCTTCCGCCCCACCCATGCCCAGGGCGGCGAAGACGACTCGGTCCTGGCAGGCGGCGGCGGCACCGCGCCGGAAAGCTTTACCTGCACCGTAATTCCGCAAACGGCGGGTCCGGATACGTCTACGAGGGAGCTCGGTTCTGCCCAGAAAAGAAATCATGGCGCGGGGGGATCGATCTTGTTTTCCTTTACGGGCAGCGGCACCCCGCGCGACGCTGTGCAGGACAACGGCCGAAAGGCGCATTTCTCCCAGCGCC
>JANHZU010007834.1:52202-62229 GCA_032468055.1 Acrochordus granulatus | reverse complement strand
CTATTTCTGCTTTATATCGTGTGTTAAACATGGTTACTTGTTTCAGATGTTAGGGACAATCATTTCTACCTCAAATTACGTTGAAAATGATTTTTTGGTGAATATTTTTGGAGGCGTGGAATGGATTATCTGACTTTCCATTGTTTCTGCGTTTCTCTTTACGAACATTTCGTACTAAGAGTGTTCTTCCGGAATGGATTAGTCTCATATTGTGAGGCACCACTGTAGTTTAATTTAATCAATATAGAACTATTACAGAAAAAAATCCTTCATGGTTAATCAGATATGAAGATGTATTTGGAGAATGAACACTAAGTATAAAGTTTTATTTTATAATATTGTGAACCTTCCAAGAATTCATCATATTACTCTTAGTAAAGATATACATTTAATGCAGACTATACAAACAGCATTGAAAACAAAACCCAAAACAGAACTGAAACAAGCTTAATTATTTGCCATATTGAAGAATACACTAAATGGTCTTATTAGATTATTATAGTTTGCAAGAAACATGGATTTTGAGAATTTGTCTGGACTTCAAAGAATTTAACAAGTGTAATCATAGAGAATACTTTGGTATAGTAATTAAGGAATCAGGCTAGAAACCAGGTACCATGAGTTCAGCTGGGTGGCCTTTGGTTAATGATCTTCTCTCAGCCATAGGAAGGAGGCAATGGCAAACTATTTCTGAAAAACCTTGCCAAGAAAACAGCAGGCACTTTTCCAGGCAGTCTCTGAGAATGGAAGTAAAAAAAATATCAAAGACAGTATTACCACATCCTGATGCAAGAACTGGTGGGCACAAAGATGTTTTCAAAACTGAATGCATAACCTTAGTTTTAGCAGATATGCAGATACATAGGTAAATATAATATAATATACAGTCAATACAATTTAAATGTAACCTTTTGGGTTATGTTCTGCTTTTGAAATATTTCATCATACTATACAAAATTGATGCTAGGTATTCAATTGGTATACATGGATAATATACTTGTATGGATCATCATAGAAGAACACAATTGTTAGTTAAAACTAGTACTAGGAAAAGTCAGATCCTTAAATATAAAATTGAACAAAAGCTAATTATAAACTTTAAAAGAAATATAGATACTATATTTCTTTGAAAGTTCAAGATCTACTGTTGTTCAATTTTAGGAGTACTTTCAAAAGAATGCATTAAACCAGAAGTTTTAAAAGGAAAAGCAGCTGTAGATGTACCAAATCTGACATGCCAAGAAGAAGTTCAGAAGATCATAGGAATAGGAAATTATGTTTCAAAATTCATTCCCAGTGTAGTTGTCCACAAATTTGAAGTCATTAATTTGCAGAGATACCATTGGCACAAAACTGATAAGGAATTTATAGAAAGAATACTCTAAATACAGCACCTGAAATCGAAATATTATGATCCTTTTTAAAAAACAACTGCTACTATCTAAGTTACACAGAGTATATTCAGGCAGCCAAAGAGACTAACTGAACAGGATTGAATGTTGCATGACCAAGTTATTTTATTTAGAGGGATGGAGATATGAAGAAGTTTGTATTTATTATGTTAAACCTACACCAATAATAGAGAATATAATAAGTTCCTTGAGATATGTTCTTTTTTGTTCCAGATAAGAGCTGAGTCCAAGCTGATTTTAGCAAACCTAGTCAATTCATCACTTGTGGCATTGCCCTTTTACAAATGAACACAAGTGCCAATATTATCCAGCAGGTTGCAGATTCAACTTCCAGACCTGGATCTTTGATCACCTTTAACTGTGTGTTCACAAATAATATTTGACAAGTTACTATAGGCCTCCTCAGTTCATTGGAAACTGGAAATAATCTCAGAAAAGAAGCTTTGTGAGTCACAGGGATGAAGACTACAAAGCACACTTGTCATGAAGAATGCTTTAAAATACCAAATAAAATCAGTTAAAAATAGAAATCCCCACTGTTCTGATTATCATAGAAACACAGAGAAATGGATTTAATGTTTCATTTCTTTCCAATTGTTTTATAGGGGAGATGGAGGAACTAGAAGCTCTCTGGCTCACTGGTATTTGCCACAATGAGAAGAATGAGGTAATGAGTAGTCAGCTGGATATTGACAACATGGCAGGAGTCTTCTATATGTTGGGAGCAGCCATGGCCCTCAGCCTCATCACCTTCATCTGTGAACATCTCTTTTACTGGCAATTTCGCCATTGCTTCATGGGGGTCTGTTCTGGCAAGCCTGGTGTTGTTTTCTCCATTAGCAGGGTGAGTGCATTCAACCTAATACAGGGGTTACAATATAGTGGTGTAATAACCCCAGTATAAAACTGATTGGCCATTGAGCCATGCATGTCAAATTAGACAGAGCTAGATCAAAGAAGTGGATGAAGGAAATAAATTAACTATTGTCTCTATGATTATTCCTTGTGTCTATAATTATTCCTTGTGAATTTATGAACATCTTTCTTTTGTCACATTCAAAATCATGGTTTGGCAGTAACTTTTGAATGGCCAATGGGGCAGCACTCATGGCTTTGGGAGGCTGCATGTGGTCTTTGGGCTATCGGTTGCAAACCCCTTGTCTAAGGAAGAGAGATATATTGTATACATTATGCTTCAGAGTAAAGCTGAGGGGATTCTCCTCATCTTTAGCAGAACTTCTATTCCTTCAAAGGTGATAATGAGGAGAATTAAATCAAATCACCATTATTTCAGACAATTTTAATAGTATTCTTTTGTTCTCAAGGAATTCCTTTGGGGATGTGCTCATATTAAGTGTATTCAGTTCATATTTTTAAAGGGAATTATATCTGGTTTGCTGATCATGGCAAAGTTGGTGTGTATTTTTCAAAGTAAAAAGAAAAAAAATTCTAAGTATTGTTTGCTGCCTTGACAAAACTAAGTAGCCCTTTTCAGTCCAAGATTAAGTGATGTTTCTCATTATTAACTTGCTGTTCCCCCCTACAAAAACATTCTCAACTTTCCCTTTCAAATATAATAGAAAAAATGGTTGATCATTATAGGATACAAAATGCTGGACTAGATATACTATTGGCTTGATCCCACACAGCTTTTCTAATTTTCATTAAAAATTAAATATTCTTGCAAACACTTCATTTCATATCATTAATTGGTTGAACTTTCATCAAAGATAATTTTAAAATACTAATTTAAATTTAAACTATTAAATTACAAATTCATTCAGCTTTAGAATATATTTTGGTAGCTTAAGTTTTGGCTATAAAATTATAATGCTAATTCAAAATATCTTAAAATGTCACACTGTATACCAGAAAAGTCAAAATCAGATATTGAACAAAATATGGCAAGGAATTTTGCTTGAGAAAAATATGTTACATACAGTACTACAGTATGTTCTATTTTCTTTGTCACAACTGCTGAGGAAGGACTAGAGCAAGTATGACTTTGTAGGTCACAAGCTGTGATCCAAATGAAAGACTGGGCTGTGCAGAGGGACAGGAGTCTGTGCCAAGTGAACTAATACATTGTACTTGGCTTGACAGTTTCTAATTCCTGAGTGAACAAATCTTTTGTCAGGACTGTACCCAATAACATCTAAAAAGTGTAAGGTTGGCCTCATTTAGGGTATTGTAAGTAAGAAGGAGCACCTTGAATCAGGATTAGAAACAAAATAGAAGTCAAAACCATAGATCAAGTATAAATTTAATAATCTGGTAAATATATGAGATAATAGTATTGAAGGTATCCCGAGCTTCAAAATAATCTCTTAGTGCATTTTAGTAATAATATTTTGGGAGAACTATCAGGACAGTGGCAGGCAATCCAGAAAAAAATATAACATGTAACAGCTAATGTATAACATGTAAATGAGAAACAGCATTCCTGTCAAGAACTACAACATAGATATTGGAAACAAATGTACTGTATGGTCTAAGATCATTTTTGAACATAACTTCAAATCTACTAGAATGTTTGCAACCATGTTTAAGAAGATTAATTAATTCAACAAAAAAGTTGGACAGACTCACTGAAATGTACTGATGAAAAGGAAAGAGACCATTTCTCCATCTAGCTCTTTTTCATAACTTTCACCATTTCACTCTTTTCAGTTTAGGGAAGATAGTTGAGGAGAGGATGAAGATTTGGCTTCAGAGAACCATAGATGAAACAGATTATCTAGATTTATTTCCATCAGGGTTCAGGACTGATCATAAGACCAAATAGCAGTGGTGATTCTAGTAGACAAGCTTTGTTGGGAAAAGGATAGTGGCATTAATCCCTTCTAGTTCTCTTAGATCTCTCAACAGAATTAAATACACTCAACCATTATATTCTTGGGGCTCTGCAAGGATTTGAAACTGAAATCAATGATTTTACAATGATTTCAATTCTACTTAAATGGGCAGTTCTGATTCATAGTCATAGATGATGAATGGTTAAGCCTTTGGTTGCTTGGATGGTTTAGTGTGGAGTGACATACTGTAGGGCTTGGTTCTCTCTCCCATGTTATTTAACATCTATATGAAACTCCTGAGAGAAGTAATCTAACAGTTTGGGTGAAGTAGCATCCAATCCAAAATGAATATGCTGCCGAAGTCTTAAACTGATGCCTGAAGGCTGACATAAACCAGAGAGAGTAAAACAAACTTAAATTAATTCCTGCCAAGATGGAATTACTGCTGGACAATTAACATTGTGGCTATCAAGTAACATCAGTTCTTGATGGGTTTGTACTTAACCTGGAGCTGATCTATAATTTGATTCCTGCTACAGCAGAAGATAGAAGTTCTGACCAGGGGAACCTTTGACTGGTGTGCCAAGTACTTAGGCATGCATGTATGTATATATGTACCTATTTATTTAGCAAATTTATATAGCTGTCTATCTCACAAAACATAACTATGTACAGTGTACAAACATAATGACATTTTAAAAAAAACAAAACATTCAAATGTGAATACAAGTGAAAAAACATAAAACCCAAGACTGAAGGAGAAAAACAGTCACTTGGTATCAGAGAACCACTTTGTAGGCTCACCATGGGATCCTCAGATGGAAGAACCCCATTTTAATGGCTTTCCAGAAGGTTAGCAGGTATGGGGCTAACCTGACTTCAGCAGGAATGATGTTCCAGAAGATGAGGGCTACAGCAGAAAAGGCACCCTATCTGGGTCTCTCCAGATGGAGCTCCTTAGTAGACAAGACCCACAGCATACTACTCCTTCTGCTTATAGGACAGATAGATATAACTGGGAAGAGTGATCCCTCAGATAGCCTGGTCCCCTGCCATATAGAATTTTAATAGACACAACTAGCACCTTGAATTGAACCCTGAAGCAAACTGGTAGCCAATGCAGCTCATGGAACATACTGTAGGTATAATGTGCACCACCCTAGGGACTGGATGCACATTATACCTACAGTTATAGGTATTTTATCCTGCGCAATTGTACTCTGCACCAACTAAAGCTTCCAGATGCTCTTCAAGGGCAGCCCCATGTAGTGTATATTATACAGTAGTCCATCCTGGAAGTGACCAGAGCATGTGTAACTGAGTATTAAAGTCTTATAGTCCAGGAAGGCAACTGGCACACATCTCTGAAGCTGTTCAGAGGACCTCCTAGATATGATTGCCATTTGCCAAAGACAGCAAAGTCTCAGATCCAGAAGATTCCAAAACTCAAAGCCACTTAGTCTTGCCATGGTTCAGCTGAAGCCTGTTACTCCCCATCCAGACTTCACAACTTCCAGGAACCAAGACATTAAGAGCATTGCTTAGGTAGCCAAAAGTGAAGATATATAATTTTATGTCATCGGTATTTTCTTGGCCCTAGAAGCCTTGATGACAACAGCTCATACATTGATCACTCCAGTGCCTTGAAATTGGGGTTACTAAGCTACAGCTAGTGCAAAATACAATATTTAACTATTAATCAAGTCAACTTGCTTTTTGTTTTCTTTTGTTTGAATTACACTTTAAGGTCAGTTGATTTTTGGACTAAGTAATCTAAAAAGCCTTATGCAGTATGGTGTGGTACAGGAGTGCATCAGAGATTTCCTTTCCAAGTTTGTTTTTACTCATCCAGTCCAAATATTGAGAGAAGGCCTGCTAAGACTCACCCACTTCATGTGAATAATATAGGTGTGGATTACAGGTGGCCTTTTGGGCAGCAATCCTCTCTTCACAGAATATACTGTCACTGTCCCTCAGTCTAGCCGAGCCCTTCCTGCATGTTGGAAAGTCTTTAAAAAACATTTTATTTCAATGAGCTTCTGGTTTATAGATTGATTGTGTTTGGCTTTCTATTCTTGTATTGATTAAGTATTGATGTTTTTTATTATTATTTTCTTGTAATTTTATTACCTGTGTTTATTGTTGTACATTAACCTAAGTTATTTTGATTAGTGCTCTTTAGCAAATATTGTAAATCAAGAAATAAAGCCCCAGATCTAAAGGAATTAAAAAAGCAAAATAGGGATAAAAAATGAAAGAATGAGAGTAACAGAATAATTAATGATCTGAATCAATGTATACAAATGCAAGTTGTCCTTCTTTCTGAAGACAGAATGAGAACAACACCAGAGGAAGTATGTTGCCCCATCGAAAGTGATAAAGCAAGAAACCTTGAAGATAAATGTCTCATTTACCAAAAGACATTTTTCCCAACTTTCAGCTCTGCAACTTCTCTGCTAAGCTTCTCTGTTAACCTTTCTTTTCTTTCTTCTGTTACAGGGTATTTACAGCTGCATCCATGGAGTGGCTATTGAAGACCGTCAATCTTCCATGAATTCTCCCACAGCCACCATGAATAATACCCATTCTAATATTTTGCGTCTGCTCCGAACAGCAAAGAACATGGCTAATCTTTCAGGTGTCAATGGATCACCACAAAGTGCCCTGGATTTCATCCGCCGTGAATCATCAGTTTACGACATTTCTGAACATCGCCGCAGCTTCACCCATTCTGATTGCAAGTCTTATAATAACCCTCCTTGTGAAGAAAATCTTTTCAGTGATTATATTAGTGAGGTAGAAAGGACTTTTGGCAATCTTCAACTAAAAGAAAGTAATGTTTATCAGGACCATTATCATCATCATCATCGCCCCCATAGCATTGGTAGTGCCAGCTCTATTGATGGACTGTATGACTGTGATAATCCACCCTTCTCTACCCAGTCTCGATCCCTTAGTAAAAAGCCACTAGACATTGGTTTACCACCAACCAAGCATGGCCAGTTAGGTGACCTTTATGGCAAGCTGTCATTCAAGAGTGATCGATATAGTGGAGGAGGGGCACATGATGATTTAATCCGTTCAGATGTTTCAGACATATCCACTCATACAGTGACATATGGCAACATTGAAGGCAATGCTGCAAAGCGGAGAAAACAGCAGTATAAAGATAGTTTAAAGAAACGCCCAGCCTCAGCTAAATCACGGAGAGAGTTTGATGAAATCGAACTGGCCTATCGACGGCGTCCCCGTTCCCCTGATCACAAGCGCTACTTTAGAGACAAGGAAGGGCTAAGGGATTTCTATTTGGACCAATTCCGGGCTAAGGAAAACTCACCACATTGGGAACATGTAGATCTGACAGATATCTATAAAGAACGGGGAGATGACTTTAAGCGTGACACTCTAGGGGGAACAGGGGCATGTACAAATAGGACCCACCACAAACATGGGTCAGGGGAATTTGGAGTCAACAATGAGCACAAGCATAGTGTTGTGAGTGGGGTACCAGTGCCATGGGAGAAAATCCTTACCAATCGTGATTGGGAGGAACGGCCAGGGTCTAATTATTGCCGCAGTTGCCCATCTAAGCTGCATAACTACACCCCAGCTGTGGTGGGACAGAACTCCACCCGTCAGCCATGCATCCGGTGTGAAGCCTGCAAGAAGGCAGGCAACCTCTATGATATCAGTGAGGACAACTCCCTTCAAGAGCTGGATCAGCCCTCCGCTCCTGTGCCAGTGGCAACCAGCACCTCCACCACCAAGTACCCTCAGAGCCCTTCCAACTCTGCCTCCAAGGTGCAGAAAAAGAATCTCAACAAGCTCCGCCGGCAGCACTCCTATGACACATTTGTGGATCTGCAGAAGGAAGAAGCAGCCCTGGCCCCACGCAGTGTGAGCTTAAAGGACAAAGGCCGCTTTTTGGAGGGAAGCCCTTATGCTCATATGTTTGAAATGCCAGCAAGCGAGTCCACTTTTGCCAACAACAAGTCCTCACTGCCTGTCACAAGCCACCACCACCACAACAATCCTGGCATTAGTGGTGGTTATATGCTAAGCAAGTCTCTCTACCCCGACCGGGTCACTCAAAACCCTTTCATCCCCACTTTTGGAGATGATCAGTGCTTGCTCCATGGCAGCAAATCCTATTTCTTCAGGCAGCCTGTGGTGGCAGGGGGGCCCAAAGCCAGGCCAGACTTCCGAGCCATTGTCACCACCAACAAGCCAGTGGTCTCAGCTCTTCATGGAGCTGTGCCAGCCCGTTTCCAGAAGGACATCTGTATAGGGAACCAGTCCAACCCCTGTGTGCCTAACAACAAAAACCCCAGGGCTTTCAATGGCTCTAGCAATGGGCATGTTTATGAGAAACTTTCTAGTATTGAATCTGATGTCTGAGTGATGGTAAAAAAAAGCATGGGAGGGGATGGTGCAGGAAATGCAAAGCATGGGAGGGGCAAGTGATGGGTTTAGACCTAGCTCCCATTTGCTACTCTTCTGCTGCTGTTTCTTTCATTTTTTTTTTAAAAAAAGCAGAATATTGGAGTTCTGCTTAGGCAGAGCTGATGAGAAGTGCCACCTCTTTCTTTCCCCTCACCTGAACTCCTAATTATCTCTTTTCATTTCCTACTCACATTTCCATTCCTGACCATCACATGTCAGAGCTTATTAGCTTAGATTGTGTTTTTACTATTGGAAAGACAGGGCATGGATCAGGTAAAGTCAGCATATGGGTAGGGGCAATACCCCAGTACAGAGTTAGGGTTTTCTTAGAAGCAAACAGTGATAGTTAGTATTTATATGAAAATACTATGGAAGGTAAAGAGCAGAGGAAAGAATGGTGTGTCAAGATTAGTTGTTTTTACATTCGTACTTTTAAAAAATTGTGAAATACAACTAATGTGGAATCAGTTTAATGAAATATATTCAATTCTTTTAGAAAGACTCTTTAGGGAATGGATAAAAATTGAAGTTGCATAGATAATTACATCCTGGTATACAGTATATATTGTGGAAAAAGGAGATGTAGAGATCTGCTTGGAAATTCAGTTATGGCAGTTTATCAGGGCCATTTCTGAAGGATAGGCTGGAATTACAGAAGCTAGGACACGTGAGAATAGGAAATCCTTACTGAAAGTTTTGAGAAAACTAAAAGGTGAGATCCCAGGGGTGGGGAATCTGTCTAATTTTTCACATTTTTAATTTTGAAATCATAAACCTTTGGATGTGGATTGATTTATGCACAGCTCTCTTAAATAATGATTTACATGAAATATGGACAACAAAAATAAAATTAATGTAACATCACTGAAGTATTTTTCTTACACACCCCAGCAGAACAAGCCTTTGCAATGTGGATGAATCAAAAGACTGAACAATTAGAAAAGAAGGCTGGCAGCTCCATAAACTCCACTGTTTTTTTGATGAATTATATGTGGAAGGGAGATTTTTCAACTGCCATGTCCTCTTGTTTCTCTTGCAAAAGGAGATTTTGAAAGACTATAGAAAAAGGCTTTCTCTGCTGTTGGAGTTGAGGAGAAAGTGCGGGAGGTGGTGCTGCTGGTGGGGAGAATAGGACCAGCACAACTCATACCATGTGTATATGTATATTTATTGAATATATACTTATATTTGATAACTATAGTGTTGTGGAACTATGGCTTGTCTTCCATAGGGCATGAGGAGATGAAATACCAGTTCCCACAGTTGCTGTAGTGGGGATCAGGAAGCAAAAGTGGCAAGAAGCAAGGAAGTTAAGAGGAGGCCAGGAGATGCTAAACAGGAAAAGTAGTATTAATTAGCAGCATTAGAGTTGTTTTG
>JANHZU010007834.1:35348-45897 GCA_032468055.1 Acrochordus granulatus | reverse complement strand
AAAAGCTGGGTAGCATGATAAAGCAACAGTGAAAAGAAAAAGAAAACACACCAACCAGCATTGCAACAACAAGATCCATATTTGCTTAGGATTTAATTAGACAGGAGTAGAAAAGAAAAATGCTGACATCCCTTGAAACAACTTGGTGTCATAGGATGGGAAAGCCCAGTGCTGTGTTAGGAGCGACATTAAAAGTGGGAGCTGAGGAACCCAATGAAGGCATCTAGGAATACTTCCAAATAAAGCACAGGATAGTAGTCATTATATGTTTATTTTTAAAGAATGCCTGTCTAGGGCCCAGAGGTATTCTTGTCAATAAAGTGGTAGGCACTTTTTTATAAGTTGCCAGACTTCCTTTTCTTCTAATGTAGATCTAAATCTAACAAAATCAAGTGTGACAGGAAGCCTGGTAGGTACCACAGATAGTATATACAGGTAGATTTATGCTCACAGATATCACAGTGTCTAATCTACTCACAGTAACAGTAGATTAGAATTACTTTTGTTTGTTCATTTCCTTTCATCCCAACATTAATTTCTCCTTCTGAATGCCAAACCTCCTGACCTTGGCTTATAATCTAAAAGTCTTCCTGAGATGTTCCCTCCTTTACTTGGTCATGCATAATGACTCAAGGCTGTTCCCCCTCTTCACACATGGTTCAGTCCTGGTTTCCTCCAAAAACTCTGTGCATTTGACTGATCAAAATGGCTTCTTATTTCATCTGAATTTTCTCTAACAACTGTTCATATTAATCAGTTTTACCTATTCCTTCTTTTGTGTTCTTTTATGAAGGTACCTCTCATATTCTATCATAATGCTTTGTTTAATGATAATACCCAATATTAATTCTGCTATCATGGCTTGTTAGTTGCTCTTCTCTTTGCCCTTTTGAGTTGATCAGCATCTTTTCCTAAAGACTGAAAATAGAATAAACATTTATTCGACAAATGTCTATAACACTGCATGATAATATTTAGCACTGTCCTATTGAACTGGATTTTTTCTTCTAATTCTAATTACTCAGAGGCTAAATGCTCCAAATATTGGTTTGAATTCTTATAGCATAGTATCCATGGAAAGGAATCCACCAGGAAATTGGCGAAACTTCTTTGGATTATATTCATTATTAATTTGTAAATACCTAGTTTTTTATGGGAGATAGTTGGGGCATTTCTCTGTAGAGAATGATATGGTAAAGCAATATATTTAGTAGGATTTGGGTGAGAAAATAAAAGAGGAAAGTAAATTGAATTAAAACATATCTCCAGCAACTGTAAAGAAAGTATTCAGTTCCCTCTCTCATAGGCTGAAAAGAATACTAGAATTTCATTTCATTTATTTTTTCTCAAGTTGATATCTAAATTAGCCATCTTTTAAAATCAAGTGGGGCTCATGTAGATTTCTGTTCTAAACAATCTGCCATTTCAGTTATTGTGCCTTTAAAAATTGCTGCTTTATAAAGATTTACTTAGTAATAATTCCTCATGGGAGACTTCATGCTGCAATTGGCTGACCAATTCTCCATCCAGTTCTCATGGTTTATTTGTTGGTTTATGTGTGGTGCTTATTAGAGTAAATGTCACTAGTGCCTTTCATTAATGTAGCAATTTACAATTCACTCTTTTCTATATTAGTGGCAACCTTTTACTGGCCTAGAATGGAACTATCTCTCTATGAAGCAAAAGATCACTACCACTGTTTTTACTCTCCATTTCCCCAAAAGAGTTTGAAGACAATCCATACTCCTGCCAACATCAGAATTGATGTCACAAAGCTTGGGATAGCAGGAAATTGTTAACACCTCAGAAGACAGATTCTAGTAGGCCCTCTCCAATTACATGCAATTCAATGGCAAAAAAAAAAGTAAGGATCTTTATTAGTGGGAAAAAACAGATGGACTGTTAGGCAGTATGTGGCTTGGCAATAGTACTTGTGAGAAAGATCTGGGCATCCTGGATGATTATAAATTAAGCATGAGCCAGCAGTGTACTGCAACTACTAAAATACCAAAAACAACCTTTGGCTGCATCAAAGTTATAATGTAAAGATCACAGAAAATGATACTTTTGCTCTATGCTGTGTTGGTAAAACCCAGTCAAGAATACTGTGTCCATTCTGGTTGGTGCAATTCAAGAAGGATGCTGAAGAACTGGGAAAACATGCAAAGAAAAAGTTACTAAGGTGGTGAAGGGCTTAGAACTAAATGTTATTAAAAACAGTTAAGGAACTGGGTATGATTAGTCTGAAGAAGAAAAGGCAAAAGGGAGACATAATGGCAGTTCTTTCAACAAGTGAAGATTGTCACAGAGAAGAGGCTGAAGATTTATTCTTCATAGCTGCTGAACATAGGACAAGAACCAGTGAATAGAAACTTCACAGATGGAAACCCAAACTCAAAATAACTAGGAATTTCCTGACTATGAGAACTATTAAGCAGTACAACTACTTGCCTCCTGGAGTCATGGGTGCTCCATTGCTGGAGGCCTTTGAGCAAAGGTTGGACAACCCGTTGTCTGGGAGACAAAGATTTGAGAATTCCAGCCCAAGATAAGGTTGAGATGAAAAGATCCCTTCCACTTTTATGATTCTATTAGTCTTTGAAAATTATAATAATAGTGAATAAAGGATGTTACTTAATCACTGCGTGGTTTTGCCCTGCTCTGCAAGATGCGTAGGAGTTTTTTTTTTCAAGTGTCCCTTGATCTTTATCTATATACTATTGTAACTCTGATTCTGGTAACCTTTAAGTGGGTGAAATGTTGCACTATAGGGCAAAACCTTTTGAATGAAGGTACCTCAAACGAGTTTACAGAATGCATCCAAAATCTGGGATCCATGATTTGCATGGAATTGAAATTTGGCAAATTTTATAACACATTTTATGATTAAAACATTTGCAGGTTATGACATAATACAAAGTATCAGAAACTATTTCCTGGGTTGATGCCTGATTATGCTATACAGTTCAACATGGTCTATTTTCAAAATAGATACATAACTGAATGTTTCCCAGCTTTTCCAGTGAAGGCAGTAGATTAGCAGCTCTGTCATTGTCGAAGGCATTGAGGAATCTAGTCAGGAAATATCTGAAATGATAACCCAGTGGGGCATGAGTTGCTGAGTTTTATATAAATAGGATTCTATATGATGGGATCTATATAAATGGGATAAATAAATTGCTAATACTTTGGCCACTAATGTGAAGAGAAGACTAATTAAAAAAGACCCTGATGCTGGGAAAGGTTGAAGGCAAAAGGAGAAGGGGATGGCAGAGGATGAGATGATTAGATAGCATTGTGGATGCAATGGGTGTGGATTTGGGTGGACTCCAGGAGGCAGTGCAGGATAGGGAGGCAGTGCAGGATAGGAAGGCCTGGTGTGCTCTGGTCCATGTGGTTGCAAAGAGTTGGACACGACTGAGCGACTGAATAGCAGCATCTTAACATTATCCATGTCCTTTCTTTGTACTGTGTTCATTTATCTGATTGAAACAGAAAACCAAAACTGAGCAGTCTCTAAGAAAAGGAGCTGAAAAGCCATCAATCCTTATTTCCCTTTTACCTAAGAATTGGGAGGTGGGGTGATGCAAATGTTTGTACAAATGAAGAAAGGATAATGAACAAAAATAAAACCGAGTATTTTCTATGGTTTTATATATGCCAGACCAGAATCACAAATAAATCAACCAAGCTGACAAACAAATTATGGCACATGATCATATAAATATAGAACTTATTCTAAAGTGGTAGACATCATATGAAAGTGCCTTCGATGATGTGTACTCTTATGATGTGTTCCATTATATCGTAAAAGCTTTTGCTAGCTTTATTATTTTTTATTTAACTCTATGAACCACTCCATCAGTGCAAAGGCTCACTGCAATTTAATTTATACGAAGAGATATACTTTTTAATTTTTCTTCTGTGTAATCATTCACAGAGGAAAAAAATTATTCCAAAAGCATAATGCTAAACTGAAATTTGAATCCAGCACTCCAAACTGCAACCCTGGCTTCACAAACCAAACTCATAAATCTGTTCCAAATAAATAGTGTTAATAGTTATTATTATTTACCATATTTATTATTCAAGAATTTCATGCACAATAGGTATAAATTTTCTCTAGGAATAACAGATTACATTGAATAAATTTAATTATTAAGCCAAAGATAATCAGCTCTGAAATCTTTATCATATGATTTAACTTCTCCTCAGCTCAACAAAATTATTTATCCTGAGACTGTAATATTGTACTTGCATTTTGAATCTGAAATATGGACTATAATGGCAAATTCTGACTGGTCTTCATTTGGAATTTCTTCAAAATAAAATTGAAAATTAAGAGCTGAATTGCAGAGATTATATACGTGCCAAAATTTGTTGTGATAAGGAGAGATGCAACATTTTTGTTATTCTTAACAGCAAGAAATATTTATTACTAGTTTATTTTGATGCTGTGTGTAGCAGTAATAAATATAACATATTAAGAAGCAAAGGAGCTACTCCTTCCCTATTAAAAGTAAGTTATCTGAGGGCAGTGAAGTTTTGTGTGGAAGAACAACATTCTTCAGTTTAGGAGGGCAGATTTTCCTCTTCTCTCACTTGGAGATCCTCAGTTGATCAATTTAAATGATCTTACTACAGTCCTAAATGTGGCTCACTTTCTCTGTCTCAGATTCAGATGGAGCAGAAGGTCTAATGATGACATATCATATTTTTTACCTGCATGCCAAACATTAACTTTGTAGGATTCTTTCCTAGCCAAACTTCTTATAGAAATGAAGAAAAGTAAAAAGTTCTTGTCCAGGGCCAGTCAGAGGAAAAGGAGGTAGGAAGGCTATTTGGCCTGGACCTTAAATCCTAAGGGGACTTAAATGTAGACACTAGTTTTAATTTTTTTTATTTAAAAATATTAAAATCACATGTTGTCCATTTTTACTGTATGTAGGGACCTCAAAAGCTTAGAAGTGGCCCAGCCTCCCTTAATCTGAGAAAAAATGTGTTCTCATTTTGCCTTGTCTATTCTTACAATCTGTCACCACCTTGGTTAAAATGGATAACACTCCCCAAAGTAGGGCAAATTCTCTATCAGCAGGCAGATGCCATGTCTCAAATCTTCACTTTTCCAACAGAGGATAGCAACACTATACAGTTTTCTCCCTATGAGCTCAGAACACTGTGTTTCAGGTACAGGCTAGATGATCTTCTAGTAGCCTTTATTCAGGGCTCTTTCCTTTCACAGCCAAAAACTTCCCTATCTTCATTACTAACCTTTGTTTTTTTCCCCCTCATCTCATGTCCTCATATAACAAGGGCCAGTTTGCTGTAGAGGTAAAGATGCTGGTCTACAAACTGGAAGACATAAGTTCTAGGCCTCCCTTAGGCAAGAAACCTGGCTGGGTGACTTTGGGCTAGCCACTCTCTCTCAGCTTTATCTATCTCACAGAGATATTATTGTGGGGAAAATAAGAGACAGAAGTATTAGGTATGTTTGGCACTGTCAGTTGACCAATAAAAAGGCAGGATAAAAACAAAATAAATTGCAAAAGGTAACTTTACTTGGAACAGCTTACTTTCTGCAATGATAATTTTAACATCATCAGAGAACAACATCTGCCTATCCCAGATCCTTAGGAAAGATTTGATAGGTAGATGAAAATGCCAAATCCAGTCTAAACATCCAGCTGTGTGGCCAACCATAATAATAATGGGATAATCAATTACAAAAGGCACACTGTTTGGATCTGCACATATACAATGAGGAAACATAACAATATCCTAAGTTTTAGGAAGAATTCAATGTGAATATAGGCCAACCTAACTAAAGAACTGGCAGCTGTGATTTGATGTTGAGTATACAATATAATAATAATGCTTTAATTAATTATTACCTTAATATTTCTTAGACTATTCAAGTTAGGACTTGAATTTCCACCAGTCTTAGACTGTGAATCTAACAGTAGATTACCACATATAATAATAATAAAAATACCATGCTGTTAGACTGCTTCTGTTTGGTGATTAGTATGTTTCTATCTTATTATTAATTCCTACGGTGTGAATATAATTGAACAAACTTTCATTTATTATGTTTATTAGTGTTCTCTGCTGCTTTTCTTGTATGAGCTCAAGGAAGTATATGTTGTCTATTTTTCATTACAGTGTGCCCTCTTGAAAAAAGTTGGGCTGAGAGTAACTGGTCCAAAGTCATCCAGTGAGCTTATGTGATTAAAAATGGACTGATATCACGCCAATACCTTAAAGACTATACCACGCTGTTTGTTACATAAGTATTTCATATATAACCATATGCACCCATATGCAACTTGGATGAATATTTGAATGGCATTTGGATAAATCTCATTATTATGAATAACCCTATCTTCACTTTATGCTTTCCTTCCTTCCTTCCTCTCTCTCTCTCTCTTCCATTTTTAGACAGGTACCTATTTGTAAAGAGGAAAAAAATTTCTACAAGGAGGCAAGTCCTGACATCCATGGAAATAGATTCTGTTTTTGAATAAAGGGCTTCTTCACCAAATGGTGTAGTTAATGGGTAGAACTGAGACATCTGATAACAATTTCCTAATGTTCCATCTCTTTTGGGATTCTTGTAGTAGTAATATCCTTTGTGACAAATAGTTTAATCAATAGCTATTAATTCTAGAAAGGAAATGGGAAGTCGTATACAGGATTGGGCAAAGGAATGTAAAGATCAACTTTCTTCCTACCCTATCTCTTGAAACTGTTTATTATTTTATAAACAACTCAAGGCAGTGAACATATTTAACACATCTTCCTCCTCCTATTTTCTCCACAGCAGCAACCCTATGAGGTAAGTGGAGCTGATAGAAGTGATTGGCCCAAGGTCACCCAGTTGACTTTTATGGCTAAAGTGGAATTAGAACTTATGACCTCCTGGTTTCTAGTCTGTTGTCTTAAGCACTAGGCCAGACTGGCTCACTCTCTCTCTATACACACACACACAATATATATATATAAATATACACACAGAGTATATATATATGATAATATTTATATACTGTATATATTTATATGTACACACATATACATCTAATATTATATTAATAGAGAAGTTGCTCATTAGAATGTAAAATTATAACCATTGTCAAAGATTGGAAGTTGCTTCTTTATAATCTAATCTAATCTTTCCCTCCCCCTTTCCCCTTCTCTTTTTCCATACTACACCATTCCTTTTCCATTTCTGTCTTTATTTCCTTATTTATGATTTATTTTCTTTCTTTCTCATAGTAAAAAGGAAATGTAATATTCTATTTTATATTTTATTTCTAATTTTGAAGTTTTTTTTTCAGGGATTAGAAAATCTAGATTGGATTCTAATGTTGTACTGTAGTGCTTGCCAGAATTTGCATAACACAAATAATTGATAAAGAGGGACTGGTCTATGCCAGGTAACAGTGGTGCATGTCACAGCCTTTGACAAGCATTGTTATCTGAGTTTACTGTAATGAGTTTTCAGTATACTGTAATGAGTTTCAGGGTGCATAATATGTGGGTGAAGATCAAGTAAAATATTTGGGGTAATGACGTGATTGTTTATTGGATTTTGTTTTGAAATAATGCTGAGTATATCAGGAAGGATTTCTAAAAAGAAAATATCAAGGTGGTAGTGATGAGTTAATTGGGCCACATGCATGACATTGGAGTTACTATGCAGCCATTTCCTTTGATGCTTGAGCAATGACTCTCTGCACTGCTTTCACATAAATAAATCTTATGACCTAAATTCACTGAAAATGCCCTTCTGCTATAATAAATGCACAGTTTAAAGATAACTGCCTGGAATTTATAGCACAAATGAGTTACAGAAAGGGAACTTGCTGCCTGATTCTGGACAGGATGATACAAAACTCAAAATTCAGTGAGCTTTCTTGTGTTTAACTCTACAGTGAACTGGAATATTAACTTTTGAAGCTGATAATGTGAAAAGTCCCCTCTTTTCAAAAACTTATCTGAGAAATTTCTAATTAATGTTTCCTATAGAAACACCACTTTGTCAACATTTGGCTTTTATAAAACAAACTCTTTAGTTTGCAGGAGAGCTTTATGCAAAATTTGAATTGACATATGCTGTAATCCCATTTGTATATATTCAAACATCAGCCCATTGCATTGCCTAGAGCTTACTTACAGTTAATGAGCAAAGGTTTGCAATACAATTATAGTTTTCTACATTAAACTGACCTGAAATATCAGATTACAAAGTGAAGTAAAATAATTCATTTTTTAAAATGTTACACTTAATTTCTTTTGTCTGCACAAGGAGGGAGGCAAAATGTTTTTCAAAAGTTACAATTACATTTTCAAAGAAAAACTTCCCCAAAAGCAAGAAATTACAGTCTAAATTATATTATTGAATGATTTAGAAAGATTAGTGTCTTTAAGGTGCAGGGCATTTCTGTTTTTAATAGATGTTCATAGTTTCTCTGGCTATAACTATGAGGAGAGGCTAAATCCTCTGATTTGTCTCACTGAAAATCAACTTGTTTTATTTTATGTGTGTACTTGTGTGTAGTCATGCATGGATTTATAATATTGCCCAGTCCATCTGTGGGGCTAAATGTGATCCCATAATGGATAATAAGAAGAAGCAGGAACTATGCATGAGTCTGGACTCATGTAGTCAACATATTTCTTTCCTTCCATCTTTGTTCCCCTGTTTCTTACTCTCTTGTCTGGATCTGTCATTATTGGTGAGGAGGAAATTGTCTGAAATTTATTGCAGTAGATGCTAACATGTTTTTGGTAAAACTGGTCCTTCTCTATTCACCTAAAATATGTGAAAATAGGAAAATAATTGAATTCTCTTCAGTCTTCAACAAGCTATTCCTGATAATTGGTGTCGCAAGTAATTATACACATATCTTGATACGTTATATTTGATAAATGACCATATGTACTCACTCAAGAGAGAACTTGTGCTGTACATTGTGTGAAATTTATATAGGAGGAAATGATGAAAAAGATATTTCAGATGTTAATTTCCTAGGTACATGCATAAATGTATAGAACTGAAGTTTGAAAAATCTTCATAAGAAACAAATGTATTAAAATTTGATTTCATTCATGTACTGGCAGATTCACTTATGGTTGAAAAACTGTATTTTTTAGTCAGAGTGTTTTTTTAATTAATCAGAATTAGCCAGCTCCAAAGTTTTTGCAAAATATTCTAAATATGACTGTAAGATGGAATCTACAGTCACCATTTTTTTTTCTGCTTAGCCATTCAGATTGGTTGATTTATCAATTACAGCATGGACTGACCATTTTTCAAATTTTTAATTAAACCTGTGTACATCTCATATAATTCTGGCATAAATGGGAAATTAAGGTAACACCAATATGAATTATATTTTAAGGAATATATATTTGACCACATAACAGTGTAGATTTGAATTCATTATGCCAGGGGATAAATCTCCCTTTACACAAGAGAAGTCACATCCTTTTAGTCTCCAGGAAAGTCCAAATTTTCTCATCATTAGTTTTGTTAGTTAATAACAGCTTTTTATTCTGACTGCTGCCATCTTCTTCAACAATTTCCTAAAATTCTTTTGGTCCCTTCATACACTGAAAACAGAGATGTTACTGTAAGATGACTTTTACTTAGACAGTGTGAAGGGGACTAACATTAGAATAATGGCAGTAGCAGAAAGAGATGGGCATTTCTCAACTTCACCTGTAGTAAGAACGAAAAAAGTTTTTACATGTTTTAGAAAAGAAAACAATAAAACATATTTTGAAAAATATTGTGAATAATTTTTATAGAAATCATTTTTGTGTGGCATGGAAACAATTAAAATAAAATGATCAAGATTAGAAGCTGTGCAGAGAAGTTTTTTTGTTGAAAATAAAGGCAAAGTGAAGGTTGTGGGATGAATGTGGGAAGGAAGGAAGGAAGCATTGGATGGAGGCATGCCATGTAAGGTCAGGTGGAGGGGAATATTCATATTTCTTTGGCTCATATTCTGTACATTTACTGCAGGTGATGTAGCCAGTGTTGATCTTTCAAATAAAGTACCCAGTTCCACAATTTAAGATGTCCCAACCAGCGTACCCTCAGGGCTGATTTTGTAGTAGAATGCTAAAGTTAAGGGTATAAGTCCTTAATCTGACCATTGTCCATCAGAACCAATTGTCTTTATGTTGACTATTAATCGTTCTTCAAATACATTTCCTCAAATTTCCTGGTCCTGATCTTACACACACACAGAGAAAGAGAGCAAGGGCTACACTCTCCAATAAACTTGATGAATGTAAGTTACACACACTTATGTGCATTTTTAATTTTTAAATAAGCAGTTAAAAGTGGAGACATATGTACCTCCACAAATCATTATGTAGAGTTGATTTTTGTTGTTGTTCAGTCGCGCAGTCGTGTCCGACTCTTCGCGACCCCATGGACTGCATTACGCGAGGCCTCCCTGTCTTGCACTGCCTCCCGGAGTCTTCCCAAGCTCACACACATCACACTGACTATGCTATCTATCCATCTCATCCTCTGCCG
>JANHZU010007834.1:0-17650 GCA_032468055.1 Acrochordus granulatus | reverse complement strand
GGTGGATAGTTCAGTCCCAGGTACCTCTGGGAAGAACAGGGAAAAATTCTTCTAGGAATCCTTACAAAAGTGTTATCAGATAAAAAAGGCAAATAGATGAAGCAGATCAGTCTTCAACCTGACATGGTAAAAGCATCCTCCTTAAACAAATTATACTTTTTAATGTTCACAAACTAGGAAGGAACCATCTTAGGGGGATCATCTAACATAACAGACATAATGTAAACAGGCAGCCTGCTGTTCCTCACCATATTTCTACTGAGATATCACACTGCAGGCAACATTGTTCTCTTTGTTATCTGCTTTTCTTAGTTACAGTCTAACAACTATCATTAAAATCAAGTTATCTCAAAGTACTATCAGGATGCCAAGGTGTTTAACCTTGTTGACATCACTGGCTCTAAACTGACAAATCTGATTTGTGATTGTTCCAGCATGTGATGGTGTAATTAATGCTAATATGTTAGTTCTGCTGTATTGCATACACATAAGCGGTAACATTCTGGGCATATAAATATTTTCATTTAACATTTGGAAGATGTATTAGAATATTAATTTTTTCTTACATTCAGAAAAGGACTAAGAATCTTTCTCCATGATCAAGTTTTAGTACTGTTCATTAATATTTCAATTAGCAGAAAACTACTGAAATATGAAATATACTATGTCCATCATTAATCCCTATCTTGCCTTTTTTGTCTTTGTTTCAATTCACTGTAGTCACTTTCTCTCAAAGGTAATGGATGACAAAGGCTGATAGATTTTAAAAGGTTGGGACTGCTCTGGAATGAGGAAGGAAATAAACTTAATATATATTAAATAAACTCTTAAACCAGCATAGATGAATTTAGGCTTCTCTTACTCATAGGCTGGGGTCAGGATAAAGACAACTTTACACAGACATGGCAGACAAAAACGGTATTGCCAGGCCATGTTTGTATTATAGTTAAGTGCAAATAAGGACAAGACATAAATGATACAGTACATTTTTCCAGTGTGTGGAATGATTAATTCTGTACTTCATGCAATATGGCAATAAAAGAGCTCTGAAATATAGTCCATATTCAACATAAAATAGAAATTTTAGGGGACAATTCTTTTTTGCAATAGCAAATAATCTCATTAAAACTTATTTGCATTTCCTTAAATAGAATAAATAATTCTTCATGTTTCCCCAAAATTATCAGAAAACCATTTGATTCTTCTATACTCCTGTGTATTGTATAGTATATACCATACCATACACTATACTACTATTCAGGTTTTATGATAGGTAATGTTATTTGTAATAATTGGAGTCTCTTTATGAGGAAATTACATACTTATAATAAATTGAATTATCCAGTGATTTTTACAGCACCAGGTTGGGTTTTTTCTGTGGGCAAAATAAGAACACATATCTTATTAAGGCTGATTTTACATGATAATCTGTAGTTCAGAAATAATCATCCAATCAATTTTTAAGGTAGACAAACTGGTCTACTTGTAGAGTTCCTTGGAAAAATTATGTGAAATAGGAATAGGAAGTTTTGAAAGGCCATTCTTTCCAGTTCCATGAATATGTTCAGGTTCATTCTGCAAATAAACAATAGTCTTCACTGCTTTCTCCTATTTCTGAGATTACAATAACTAATCCTCAACCAGGAATGCCTCATTATAAATTTAAGAAATAAATTTTCCTAAATTCAGCAACTTGTCCTGTTTTATAACTTTATTACATTTTAAACAAGAAAGATAAAAACTAACAAGAACTAATAAGGAAGAGAAAGTGAAGAAAGAAAGAAAGAAAGAAAGAAAGAAAGAAAGAAAGAAAGAAAGAAAGAAAGAAAGAAAGAAAGAAAGAAGCCAAAAGTACAGAAAGAAAAGGAAGAAAAAATAAATTATTTCTGATTTTCTTTTACTGTACAACTGTTACAAGTATAAATTTAAACCGATCTCTTACACTAAGGTTGCAATATGACTTTAATTTTTCTGTCATTTACTATTTTTTGCAATCATCAAACCCATATATCATAATTTCATTTTTTTTCTATTTTATGCAAAAGTCCAAAAGGAGCTTCCAGTCAGCATTAAAATTAACCAGTGACTTTTCTCTCATCGAAGCTGTCAGTTTCACCATCTCAGCAAGCTCCATCTCTAGTCACTCTTCCACTGTGGATGTGGGAGGGCAGATGCCGGCAAACTGGCCAGCACCTGGGCTGAGAGCTCCCTGTCCCTTTAAGACCCCTCCCTAGCAAGCCCAGCAATATGTATCTATAAAAGCAGAGCAGAGAAGCAGCTGGATGTGGTTGTGTTGGTGTGAGAGGGAAGGTAGTTTCTGTTTGTTTGGGAAATTAAAACAACCTCAGACAACTAAAAGAGTTACTGTTCTCCCAAAGAAGGCTCACAAAAAGTAGTGGAGGAACTGTGTAATAAACTGAGTACTAGTCTTTGAATACTTGTGGGTGTGTTGCCTAGAGGTTAGGTGGGGTCGTGTTGGTTCTTTGGGTTTTGGAGCCTATTGATTGGGTATACATAAAATAACTTGTGACAGTGGGTAATGTCAAATTATTCTACCATTGTGCATATAAAAGTCTCACTGCTGTTATCGTATATAAAAACAAAGTTCCATTAACTTTTTCTAATTTTTTTGTCAGTCCCAAAAGAAGCATCTGTTTTCAATTGTATATTAATCTGTAAAATATTCTGAATTAATATATGTATTTGAATCCATTTTAGCTTTTTTGCACATCCACAAAATATGATAAAAAGTTCTCCTTATTGCTTACATTTCCTGCATAAATCCGAAGTAGCTTTACAGTGTACATTTTAGACAATGTTTCAAGTGACCTTCATTTTATAAAAAATATTTTTCTGAATTCAGCAACCTGTCCTGACCATTCACAGATTATGTCATGCTAATTTTCTATCTTTTCTACATGTAACAATATAACACATTTACAGCCCAGTTCTGGATAAATGCTAAATGATGGTCATATGCAGGTTTACCTGGAATCTGAGAAATTTAATTCTGAGTAAATCTGCCTGATGTTGCAATCTGTTAATATTCTTTTGGTTTAGCTATACTACCTTACAAAGAAAAGTCAACTTATTTTGTTTCCTTTTTGCCAATTATAGCATGCTAAAACTAGTCCTTCAGATTCTTAGATACTAAATACACACACATACCTTCTTAATTTTTTCTTCCAGGATGATTTTTCATCATTTTGTATCAGATCTATGATGCAAAAATTCAGACATCCACTGGTAGCAGAAAGTCTTCTGTATATCTGTATCTTGCAATCATGCCATTATCTGAATATTTGCAGTCTAGATTTAGTGATATCATCATCAATCATCATATTAAACTTCCCTATCTCAGAAATGAAAATTTCAAGTATGCAGGCCTTACATAGTCTTAAAATAGCTTTAGCCCTACATTTCTAACTACTTCACATCTAAAGCTTGTAGAAGTTGACTTGGAGTTCTCCATTTTCATCCACTTAGAGTTCTCCATTTTTCCCACTTCACTGAGCAGAAGCAGTGCTACAGTCAGAATCTGTGTTTTTATAAGAAGCAGGATGTCTAGCTATTACTCAACAGCGCTTGGGTAACAAACAAGGCATTATAATGGTGAACTAGTTCTCTGCAGTAAACTTGTTTCTATATCTTGTCATCATGTGTTTTCAGATAGTGGTAAAAGTATAGAGATGTACAAATACAAACAGATGACTAAGCAGTGGAAGAACTTTTCCCCCCAAATACCACTGAGCAACTAAAGTTCAGTTTATTAGACTCAAAGGAAATGGCCTGGAAAGATCTAGAGTGGAAAAGGCTGGGGGACATTTGCAGAGCAATTCAACACTCACAAATCCAGAAAGAGTTGGGTCGACTAGTTGTTAACATTAGACCGAAGAACCAGAAATGTGGGTAAAACTGAAATTTCTGAAATTGGGAAATATCAATCAATGCATATATTCTGGGTTAGATTTCAAACACTTCCATGTGGCACTGTTTCCACTGCCCTGTATTTCTGTTTAAAGCCAGCTGTGTGATTTTCATAGCTGCCATTCCTGGAATCCTGAGAACAAACAGGGAACACAATGAACCAATCAGAACAACATCTAGTCATCCAATTTGAAATTGCAAAAAATGCCACTCAATGGAGTAATAGAAACCCATTCTCTCCTGCTCCACACAGAATGAAGCAATTGCTAACATCTACTCTTTGTGTTTCACTACATGCTGTGCCCATTTGATATTCTATAGAAACATCAGAGCTGTTAATAAGAAGAGAAAGTTTTCTTTCTAATAAGATCTCATTTTCCTTGCTGATAATTGAAAATTGTGATGATGGGATATCACTTGAGTTTTGCAACTAATCCCCAAAAAATAGCAGTATAGAACCTCTAAGAATGTAAGGAGAATGAAAACAAAATAATGTCACCTCTTTAAAAGGAAATATATAAATTGGGGGGGGGGGCATAAGCCAAACAAGTTTTACAGGAATTGAGAAACTGACTAGAAATAAAGAACAGCATTTTTTCACTTTCAGTTCATATGTGGAAAGGCAGTAATTCCTAGAGAAAGAGGGGAAAAAAACAAACTAGAAGCTTTGTGGAGTTCCAGAACTGCAAATGATTGTAGTGCTCCTAGGGGATGATTTTATGGAAGCACATTGGTTTGTCACCTACACAGATCAGTCCAAATGCTGGTTGTTAATGGAGTCTGAAGACAACTACTGACACACAGGACTGAAACAGATAAACTGATAGCATGAACAGATAGTGCCTGAATCTTTGAGAGGATTTATGATTACTGTCTATTCACAAACATCTCACAGTCCATGTTCTTCAGCCATGCTGACTTAGCCACAGTGAGGAACTACAAATCTGTAAATAATAGTAGTCTTACCACTGTGCTAAAGTTTCCTGAAAAAAAGGAACATAATCATCTAATGCATTACAATGGCCAGTTTTTTTAAAAAAATCAATTGATACAACCTAGAGCAGCATGTCTAAGAAAGAAAATAAAGGGTCCCAGTACAGAATTGTTAGTTCGTGGCACACAAACAACAAAGAATGAGTGTTCCCCTCACGTGAAATGTTCTAAGGGGCCACCTCAAATGGAATAACTCCAAACTGCTAAAAGAAAACACAGAAAAAAGGCTTTAGGTAAGGCTGGATAGAATAATCAATGCCTAACTAAATTATCTCAGAGGAGAAATTTTAATTACACACCTTTTGCATTAAACTGCAGGTCTACTGAAGGTTTCCATGAGAAGGATGAGAAATACCCTCACTAAGGCTCTCGGGGCTATTAGATGTGGCATGGTGGCTGATAGTAGCATGGTGGCTGATAAGACTTACTGATCTCCTACCCAAAGACATTCCAACTTTCATACAAGGGAAGGACTACAATAGGATACACTGTCTGCCTGTAGTCCACATTCTCTCCCACTAGCTGCCCTGGTTTGCAACAATTTGCCCTGAGGCATCCTCAAAACTGTAACCAACAATGTTATGCAGTGCCACACCACTGGAGATTCTATCCTGAATTATCTTTCTCCTTTTAGAAAACAGTTAAGTTCATGACTAATACTGAAACAGTTTTCTAAGCTGTGCTGTGTTCATACAAGCAAGTTCTATCTCCACCAAGAGAGAATTAATGACAGCAGAGAGAATCTGAGAGGGCAGAGAGTCTCTAGTGTAGAGGCAAGTACCTAGCTCTTTGTTTTAGTCTTATGAAACTGCAGAAACTGTTCCCTCATCCTTCTGGAGTGGGAGGTGTACTTTATACATGTGCTATTCTCTATCTCCTCTTCCAGTCTTTCTTGTTTTATCAGATAGTTTACAGTACCACTCTCATATCTGCATTCTCAGTGAAAGATATGTCTCCTGCTATCCTACAGTTGTTCAACATCAGTAATAGTTGATTCTGCAGAGAAAGGCAAAAACAATATGCCAGACATTGTATGGTTATAGTTAGAAACGAGATCATGAATTCTAGTTCTGCCTTAGGCATAAAGATGCTGGGTGACCTTGGGCTAGTCACTCCCTCTCAACCCTAGGAAGGAAGCAAACAAAGCACTTCTGAAAAATTTTGCCAGGAAAATTACAGAGACTTGTTCAGACAATCACTAGGAGTCCGAAACTGCTTCAAGGGCAATATACATACACACATATACATGCATATACATATACATGAATAATAACATTTGTATCTTGGAAGAGAGGGAATGAGTACAATTTGAATCAATAAAGCCAGTTTTTTTGAGATATTCCCTTCTGTTATACTGTCCTGTAATGGTAACTCCTTTTTTTCTTTTAAGGGGCTAACAAGATGTGTTCTACAATCCTCTTTGGGGCTGAAGATCTCTCATGATGGACACTTTCCTGAACTGATAGGAGATGAAAGCCAGATTATTGAGAAGGCACAGATTGCCTGAGTCTGGCCTAGGAAATATGTGACAAGACATTTTTGATTGCCAAGTGGAGATATGGTAGAAACAGGTCAGAAGCAAACAGCTGTAGTTGATAATCAAAACTGCTAAATCCTTGTGGGTCATCAAGCTCAGCTGATCACAGAGGATGAAGGAGGACATATTTGAAAGAGAATCATATAATAATATTTAATCCCTTCTGTTAAACTGGATGAACTGAATAAAAGTGATTAGAAACAACATAAAACTTAAATAAGCATACTATAGAATAACTGTTTATGAGAGTTAGGGCTATTGTTCCTGGGTTGCAATGATCTGGTCAATCAAGACAGAGATTTTTTTATATTTTTATATTTGCAGCTCAACTATGGTAACTCTAATGCAGGCGTTGGCAACCTTCTTCTGCACAGGGGGCAGAGGCCATGCTGCTGCTGCCATTTCTGGGGGCCTGTAGCTCCATTCACACTGAGTTGGCAGATGAAGCCCATGCTAAAATTGTCCTCTCCCTCTCTCGTGCAGGCAGGAATAACATGTTTCCTTTTGGGACCATAGTTCAGACAATTTCA
The DNA here is from genome assembly GCA_032468055.1 of Acrochordus granulatus. Taxonomy (NCBI): domain Eukaryota; kingdom Metazoa; phylum Chordata; class Lepidosauria; order Squamata; family Acrochordidae; genus Acrochordus; species Acrochordus granulatus. Next base: position 10,663 of record JANHZU010007834.1, on the reverse strand, counting down.
GATGGTGGGCCATATCCAGTCTGATCCCTACTCTAATGGAAGTAACCCAGAACTGGGTCATGCAGCATCTCATGCAAAATTTTGGGACTGCTTGAACTGATGAGAAGTAGAGGCACAGTGTGGTTAGATTTAATTTATCTATAAATGGAAAACTGTCGCAGAAGTCAACTAGTATTGACTTCAGAAGAAGGAACTTCACAAAACTAATGGAAGCAGTATAAAAAAAACAGTGAAAGAAAAAGCATTCAGTGCTCTTCAAAATGCCTAGGGGCTATTCATTCCCACAATAAAAGAAGCTCAGTTAGAACATTAAATTAGTAAAGATGCCACAAATTCCCAGAAGTCTAAGGAGGTGGAGTGGAATGGAGAAGCAGAAGAGATCCTTTGGAGAATCAGTGTTGCCTAAACACGGAGGCCAGGCACAAAGTTGTATGGGAAACAACAATAACCAGCCAATAAGGGATGGCTAAATCAAGAATCTTCAATATCTCTAAATAGTAAATTGTTATGAGATTTCAACAACTTGCAGCATCAATTAAATAATCTTAATAACGCCATTTTAACAAATGTTCAGATCCCTTAGAAGTACACTTTATTCTTGAAAGCTCAAATTGAATGAATGCTGTTCATTCAAACATTTCTGCTGCTAAATGAGAGCTGCCACTCCTTTTTTCTACTGTTCAAATGGCTGGCAGATAAAACATATGATCTTATTTTTAATATAAGTGCACTTGCTGAACTGGTTTGTACAGATAATAATAGCCAAGAATTTCATTTAGATTTTTAAAAATAGTTTACTGAAATACATGCATTTCTTTGTAAATTGTGTAGAAAAAAAATTGATGAAAAAAGTTGAGCAAAAGAATTGTTCAGCCTCAAGGTATGGGATTTTATGAAAGCAAAATTGATTTATCTACATTACAAATGTTTAAATTTAAGAAGCTCAGTCCTTGGTTATATTAATGTGTTCATACATTTTGCCGGTTAAAGGACAAAAACAATGGAGAAGATTATTGCAAATATATTGCTACCTTTGCAAAAACTAAGAAAACAAATTTCTTTAGAACAATATATGAGAATATCCATTGGAATAGCAGCGTTACATAACTAAGATGGACAGTATTTGACCACTGCTTGTTATGACTGGGGATCAGTGGCATTAGTTTTTTACTGTTGAACTACATTATCGTGCATATATTATACTAAAAAATAGGCAAATTATGCAATATTTCCTTGTGGCTTTTGGCCCTTCTTACTCTGGGGCAACCAGAGTTATCTAGAAGGAAAAGTCAAACATATGATTGCCATTCAGCAGCAAAAAATAATATATTTGTGATGGACATGGAGAGACATTGTGTCAGGTTTTGGCCCATTTTGAAAGAGGGTATGGATACATTTCAAAACTGATCGCATGGGTAGAGCAATTCTAAAACTGAAACTAAGTGTTCTGGTATGAGAGATTTCAATTATCCTAAATCTTGAATAAGTGGAAATGCATCTCTCTATTTTTTGGTTCTTTTTTTTTTGCTCACTTTTTCCTCTTCCATGGAAGTAAAAGTGGAGAATAAATTATTATAATCCTTTACTGTATTCTTATTTTGTTATATTTATATTTTGCTTTTTTGTATTGTGAATAGCTTTGGGTCACTCTGGAATCAGACTGTACCAAAACATAAATAAATAAAGGTAGATGAGCTCTTAAGCTTGCTTACATTTCCATGGTATGGGAGTTGGGGAGGGTATAAAACTGAGTATCCTCAGCAGCTCTGAAATCCATCTTGTCCATTCTCCAACACAATCTCTTAATGACATTTTGACCTCTGAATATCAAATTTTCAGTCTTGAAAACTATTAAGGAGGCAAGAAAAAAGCCTCCATCTGGAGTGAGAGTATGATTTGTGATCTTAGAGGGAAGTACTCAAACAAACAGCGTGTCTCTGACTCAGGGCAGTAGGACTTGAACATGTATTTCATTAATTACCAGTGGAGAAAGCAGTTCTTGTACCCATTTTGAAAAAACAATTTTCTTCCCAGAGAAGCATTATATACATAATTAAAGCTTTTTCTGTCCTTATTGATCATCCCTGAAGCCATGGGGCTTGATTAGAATAAAATCAGTTGAAGGTTGTCACCCTTGGTTATTGAATTGCAAAGTTCAGAACAACCAGTAGATGGTAGCAAGGAGCTACACTTATTTGTTGCTCAGATTGTCTGCAGTTTTTCAGGTAAGATATGGTAGCTCTAATTTTCGAGCATTAAAACATAAAACACACTTTGATTTTCAAAGCCAAAGATAAAATCCTGTGTAGAAATTGTAATTATGTTGAGAATTTATTTATTTATTTAACATTTATGTATTTACATTCCAATCAACCCTGAGCAGGATACACCAAAATGAATTAAAAATCACATGCATTGATAAAAATTCATAATTAAAAATATAGCACATCATAGGCACCATTCAAATGAACAAAAATTAAGAGCCAAATGCTCACCAGAACAAAATTACTTTGTCTAGGTTTTGAACTGCCTACAGGGCAGGGCAGGGAGAAAGTCCTTCACAAAATGGGGATCACCACTGAGAATTTGCCCAGGCCAAACAAAAAATCTTTGAAACAGTTATCACTTGACGATAAAGAAATTCAATTACGCCTGCCTCATCTTTATATTTCTGTTCTTACAATACATAAGATGTGTTCAACCTAGAAGTATTTGTAGGAGCCAGCAATTTCAAAATGATTTATTGAGCATTACAATTAAAAATATAAGTTCATTTTTTTTGGTTTGCTAAATCACCAGCTGTTTCTTTTATATGTCCAGTGCAGCATCTCTTGACGTCATTCCCATACTATAGGGTCAAGGGGAAGACTTTTTTTCCCCAATCCCCATCAACTGGAAGTGATCCCAGAGAATCAGTTCCTGGAGGGAACCAGTACAAAACTGTGCCACCCATGCCCAATCCTCTGAGCCAATCCAGAAGGATACCATGGTTAATGTATTGAAAGCCACTAAAGAGTTGAAGTAAGGAAAGAATGAATGGACAACCTCCTCTCACCCTTGCCAGAGAGCATCTAAATGTGCAGCAAATGCCATTTCTGTCCCATACCCAGGTTTGAATCCCAACTGAAAAGAAACTGAATCCCAATTGATCCTTCCAAGGTAATCTGAAACTGTTACACAATTACCTTCTCAATCATCATCCCCCACCAAAAAGAGGTTACATGCTAGATGCGAATTAATCAGTATGGTGGGATCCAGCGATGGCTTCTTGAGGAAGTGCTCAACCAAAGCCTATTTAAGAGTCAAGGGAACAACCCCCTCACTCACAGAATTAACCACTTCTAGAACCCACTCACACGACACCCTCTGGGCTACTTTATCAAGCCAGGAGGGATCTAAAGAACAGGTGGCTTAGTTCACAGTCCTAAGGACCCTATCCACTTGCTCAGGTCTAACAGGTCTAACAATCCATTCCAAGATAACTGGGCAAGACACTTCCCGATAATCCTTTAATATGTCCAATGTTATTTTGCTCCATTCTATATTAATAAATTTAAATTATCTTTAATGGTAATCTTTAATTCCTTATGGTTCCCTCTAGTGTCCAGTTTTCAAAATCCCATCTTGTCATACATTTTTAAGTATTCAAAACATCAGCATTTTCCCATGGGAAGGATTCTTATAATTAATTTCAAAATCTTATTTGAAATCTATTGAACCCTTAGTCCACTTATAATTTTCAAAAATCAACACTCTAATCACTCTTTTGTTGTTTATTTCACACAAAAAAGATTTTTAAAAATTTTTAGACTTGTATAGAATTTATTTCACTAGGGATTGAAGGACATTCACCAAACATAATAAAATTTGCTGTTATGAAGTTTCCTAATATCCAAAAAGCAGTTAACAAGCAATTTCCAAAGGTGATTAAAACAGGAAGTATGTGAACCCTGTGTCCATAAAGTAGTCCTGTGGCTGCAGTTTGGGCAAAGAAACCTTCCTCTCTCAGCACTCTAAACTCACCATAGACAGCTATTATGAGGTCTCCCTGAAAGGAGAAGCTGTTTGGACCACTTCTGGGTGATCCCAGTCCTTTCCTTGTCAGGAGAGGAATCGTCACTCTAGCTCTTCATTCTGCTGAAGTTGATCTCTCCACTCTCAATGGAGCCATCTTCATTTCATCATTTCTTCCTTGGAATAATGAAAGTAGCACCACACCTCCACAATGCAAACTCATCATATGTGCTTATGACATCACCATGCACATAGAAAAAGGATCAGAATGTGTTTTATAAACTTTTATTAGGATGTGCAAGATGTGCATCATTGGTCCATTTTTCTCAATGGACCTTTTTTTGCAAAGTTTTATTCTAAATATTGTGTATCCCCCATAGGTGATACGTGTCTTCCTCAATCTCGAGCCCTCTACCAGAGGGCTGAGTGTTGAGGGTTTTGCACAGTATCTTAGTTGTTCCTAGCACTGCACTCTTCTGGATAGAGAGCTCTAATGTTGTTCCTGGGATCTGTTGGAGACATTCTCTCATCTTAGGAGTCACAGCCCTGAATTACTGAGACCACTTTGGCCTTTACTTTCCACATCCTTCCTGGTACTTCTGCAGCTTCTCATACCCTTATTTCCTGATACTGCTGTTACTTGGCACCACTACGTCTATCATTATCATTGTCTTCTGCTCCTTGTCTGCTACCATAATGCCTGGTTGATTGGCCAGTAGCTGCCTGTCTATCTGGATTTGGAAGTCCCACAGGATCTTAGCCCTGTTATTCTCCATGACCTTCAGTTTGAATCTTCCAAATGAAAATGGGAGGGACAAGCCCATAAACTGTGTAGATGTTCCTATACACAATTAAGTGGTACTTGATTATGCCACTCAGTGTATGCTGCTCCTGCCTACATCTTACACCCTGCACTATGTGTTGGACTGTTTCTACGGCCTCTCTGCATCTTGAATCCTGTCTAATGTGATCGACTCCTGCTTTTATGAATCTGGTGCTTAGTGCCTGTTTATGTGCTATGATCAGTGCCTCTGTGCTCTGGTTTTTGCCCAGGACAGTGGGTTTGACAGTCACCAGATACATTCTTAAATGGCAGCTGCTATGAAACACATATATAGCCTGGTTGTGTGTGTGTTGTGTGTGCATGCACGCTTGCACATGTGCATGAATCCAGGACTAAGTTAGCTTTTATTAAAAAAGAAAATATCTCAGTACTGATTAGGGTAAGCTGGTTTATGCAAATACACTTTCTAAGCATCACCTTACTATATCATCACCTGTTGCTTTTTTTTGCAAGCAAGCTGAATGCTCAGAAATGTGTTTCTTTGCAATTTCATGGAAAGCAATACTCTGATAAAATGCTGGCTTTAATTGTACGTCACAATCTTTGCACTGTATAGTTACATTATATTAAGGTGGCCTCCACATTTATTGAAAACAAATCTATTCTCCATTATTCTTACCATTATATTTTCTCTTTATGCCTCAATGTGCCATTTTAATTAGCTGCGCCTCAGTTCTTTCATTGCCTCTGTTTGAGAAAGGCACATTTCACTATGTCTATGTCTGCAATATTTGCTATACTTTGAAGGCTATATGTTTTTGTTTACAAGAAGATTGGTTTGACCTGATTACATTGCAAATCTACATTTTCTCCATTTTTGTTTGCAAATATTTAAATTTGCATCATGCTTTTTTCTTCTACATTCCCCAGTGGGTGGGGGGGTTGTGGGGATAGAAAATATAGCATAGATAGGGATAATTTCTGTACTGAAGGTAGCATTAATGTGGTCATTACTTTGAATATGAAATTTTCAAGAAATGAAAATTTATTTGAGCTCAGAAAAAATGCCTCGCCCAGAACATTCCATTGGAACATTTTAACTTAAATTAAATTCCAACTAAGCAAAACTCTAAAAACTCAATTATTCCATTGTTTGGTTACCACAGAATTTCACACACTTAAATGTTCTAGCCATATGGAACAATAAGCATTGAGAACCTGCTAAGCCGCAAGAATTGAAGAAGACAAAACTGTCTTGACTGATACCTGCTAGCTAACTTACCAAAAAAATCAGTCACAGAGGTGGTTTTTAAAACATTTTTGAAAATTCTCATTAGGTTAATTAGTAATCTGCTCTTTTAGATGGGCATATGAGCATCCTTACCTTGAGGGATTTTAGCTAAAAAAATGCAAGGTCAGCTTATTCATGCAACCACAGAGATGGTAGGAGCCGTTTGAGCCATCAAATCCAACTCTCCAAGGATTCTGCACAAGTCTCTGTTGAATTTTACTCTGCTACTGTTAGCCTATTTCTCCAATATCTTTTTGAATTTTATTTCTATCTTTTTAATTAATTTAATTGGGTATAGTATTCCCTCAATTTTATATAATCTGCAAATCTGGTAAGCAACATTTTGATAAAAATATTGAAGTCTAAGGAGTGGCTGCTCTGGCACCCCACTTCCTCCAATGTATAAGGAACATGGATGAAACTCTCTGAGTATGATTTTCTAGCCCAATAAGTATCTTATAAAATATTCAATTTTTAAGAAATGAAATTAGACTTAGCATGGAAAGATTTGTTCTTGACAAAGCTGTGGTGTCTTCAAGTAATTACTGCATTGCTTTCCAGATACTTATATAGTAGTTGCCTTAGAAAGAGCATTTCCACTAATATGAAAGCAAATTTTACTTGAGAGAGGGAAGGATTTGTGGGTTAGGAACATGTCCTTTTAAGTTCAAAAGCTACTAATTTGAAAAACAAAGGGAAGGGAGGAGTGGAGAACTTCTCTTAATCTTTTTCTGTAAGCCATTTTCTAGATTTAAAATTGAAACTGACAAAGAAAAACAACACACTAGAACCAAAATTGACTTGGGTGTGCAAATTGCTTCTGAGGCAAGGAATCTGATTTACTCATCAACAGCAGCAATAAAAACACTACAGTGAACCCAATCTAGTTGCCAGACCCTTATAACAATTGTTAATTCTTCTCTCATTATTTTCCATTAATATCAAAAAGTTGCAGAATAGGTCCCTCTGTCTCTCACTGGCTGTTGAAAAAGCCGCCGCTTTGCTCCAGAACTTTACCTTCCAGATGACCCCACCTGGCTGCAGTTAACTAAAGGAAAATGCAAAAGCAGGAACATTTTTAAAAAATAACACCTGAACTTCAAGAGGCAGGAGAACACTCCAGTCATGTTGGTCAATGCAACGTGGAATATTCAAAGTCATGCTGTTTTGTTCCAAATGCAAAAAGCTAGCATGCTTTATTTATATGCAAAAAAATAATAATAATCAAAATATGCTTTTTTTCCCCTCCAAGCACAAAATACTTAGAATGGCTATTTCAAGCTTGAAGTGGGTCATTTACAAACTGTTTCTCAGATTTCAAGTCAAAATCCTTTGGTCTGTATTCTAATAATGTTTGTGGTCAAAGCCAAATGTGAGATTTAGATTTGCTTCCAAAGAGTTGACTCATGGAAGCACTTGGAGCTTCCTAATGTTTACTTCCCAGGCATGTAATAAAAGCCAAAAATCTATTCTGAATATACTATATCTCTATATAAAGGACCCAGTATATACTTTTACTGTGTTACAAATTATACATATCTATTTGTGAATTCAGTTACACATATTCAGTGAAGTATGCTTGATAACAAATACAGGAGAAATACTGTTTCCCCCCCCAAAATAGTCCACCATCTCTGAGGACTAATATCCAGAGAAGAATGGAATCTGCTAAGCTAAAAATATTCAACAGATGCCGCATCTTTGCACAATGGTGACTCAAGGTCTAAGATCTTTGAAATATCATTCAGAATGTGGCATATTCATTCTCTCTGTAACTATTAGGCCTTTTCTTTTTTATCCAAACGCTTATACATCCATCTGGCTTACTTTATGAGAGTAAAGTCTTATTATCCTGTGAAATTCTATACATATGGATTAAAAACTAAAAATTCTGCACTGAAGATTGTCAGGAAAGTTATATTACTCTAGGGTAAAGCATGCCTGTAGTACAAAGGGAAGTGATTCATTCAGTTGGCTTCCTCACAAATATACTTTCAATACTTTGGCAATGCAACAACCTTATGATCACCACATATTATTTCCCACTGTGCCAAAGTCTAATCTTAGTATAGCATGATGGTGTCTCCTAAACCATCTGCTAAAATGACCCACATGCTAAGACTCCCAAATAAAGGGAATTTCACTCCCCTCCCTCAAGCCTTGGCCATGCAATCCCATTTAGAGAATGTCCCAACTGTGAAAACCAAATTGCATCTTTATAACTCCACAAAGGCTGATTAGGTAGAATAATTTTCTGATTAGATACTTTATGATTTGCTGGTTATATCCAGGACATCCTAGAGAAATATCTTCCTTGATTAAGTAAAGTAACAGTCGGTCTGAGGTTGGTTTTCATTTGCTATATTCTGTATAACTGGAGATAGTACTCAAGAACAGGAGGAAAAAATGAAGGAGGCATCTGTCTAAGCAGGAAGTCCAGGTCATGTCTTTAATATTTTTTTACAATATGCTTTAAATATGCACTGGTGTCTAAAAGTCAAATCTGTTACCTTAGGCAAGGAGTTAATAAGGAACTCATTTAGCTAAGTTGATTGTACTGATTTTATTTAGAATTCTGCATGAATGATGTTGCTTTCCTCTGCCTTCTCTATATTTCCTTTTTGCAATAATCTCCTTTTATGTCTAGAAATTTAGCTTGATTGGTTTAATAAATACATTTTTCATTATTTATGAATAATGAAATAATAAGGTGCAAAATACCTAGCTACTGCTTGTTCCTCAGAATTAAAACAAATTTGTGAGATTCTTTATTTCTGGACTTAAAGCAAGAACACCAACATGCTTTTTCTAGAGCTGCCCTAGTGGCAAAAGCTTTGGTAGAACAGCTAAGAACTCCACCAGAAAGACAGATGTTTCAGCCTGACTTTGGCACCCTACTGCATTTACTTTTTATTGGGAATATATGGAAGAAAGGATTAAATTATTTCTATCTCCTGGTTTGTAACATCTTCCTTTTAAGTAGTCCATTAGTTCCAAATAGTTATGAAGGTTGGAAGTGAATTCATTACCCAAAGACATATTATATTTACTATGAATTATGTAGCCAGGACCTTGTTTATACAGGGTGATAGTCTGAACCTGTGTGCTGGTGTATGCTGCTCAGCTGTTGTCTCATTCTGCAAGTGAGAATGGGTAAACAAAAGCATGTATCCTAGTTTGCTATCATGTTATTTAAATCAAGACCTTGTTATGTCCAACAATTCAGAATTAGAAGCAATATCTTATAATTGGATTCTGATATCTGGCTTGTTTGTGGGAGACAAGATGGAATCTGGATAACATTGATAATAAAAGAAGGAATATCTACTTTTGTAGTCACCAAGCCTCAGCCACTTGAATGCTGACTATTCCGTAGTAAGTGGTAACAAGTGAATCTGTCTCAGGCTTGCAGAATTAGGACTCATAGGACTGCCATGCATGTAGAGGAACACTTTTTCCCATGTCCCACTAACAACTGCCATCTTGTGTGGGACAAATTGTTTTGTGTCTTTCCCAAGAACAACACTGGCATTATAACATGTAATGCAAATATCCCTTAATGTGTCCTTATCCTTCAAACAAAGTAGGTAAGAATCCAGGTAATTCTTAGATAAGAGTACACCTGAGAATATTACATATTCAACTCAACTGTTTACAATCAAGTCTAAATAGGAGTATACAGTGTTTCAAATTTAAAGACAAAGAATTGCTTCAGAACAGAAGAGCTTGTGTAGCATCAGTGTGCAACTCTCGACAGCAGTTGCATTGTTTTTCTACAACAGCACCATGGACAGGAAAAGATGCATTGGTTTAAACAATTGCATAACAATGCTACTTGCACGCCCATGAAAGCTTCAAAATATCTTTTTTCCCCTGTATCCGATGTACTGCCACCTTCACTAAGTATATTACATTTTTATTGAATTTGTAGTGCATACATTTATATTCCTTTGCTCACAATTTGATAATCACATAGATATGGAAGTGGGTGGAGTAGAATACAATAGAGGAGTAAAGGCAACTGGCTAAAACAAGCAAAGCTGTTGCATAAACTATAACATCAATCAATTTGATTTCATGCTTTGCAGTTGTTGAACATATACTATGGAAGAACTTCTAGACTTTTCTCATTTCATCTTTCTGTAAGCTGATAGGCCTTTCTAGACCCTGTTAACCCAATTTTAATTGGTTCAAAACTGTTTCACTAAAGGGTCTCTTTATACTGGCTATCAGTCACTGCAGGTTTTGCATATAAGACAAGTCCAAAGACTGAAATAGGCTTCCTGAAATATTTGCTAGTTTATTACTTCTGAGTTAGCTATATAAATTTTGTAATGGTGATTCAATTTAGTTCTTTGGGTTTTGCTTAAGTTGCCATTTTTGGTAAGTGACAGAAACCAGTTGGTTATTTATACACTTTGTACATTCTGTAAACTGCACAAGTTATTCTTTCTAAGAAGGGAAAATGGATTAAAATGTCTCTTGTAAAGCCATTTTCCCGCCAGTGAGGCACCACCTTGCTATGGTTGGGGGGCTTGTGTGCTCTAATGAAGATGAGAGCTCTGCCAGAGGTT